>JAUMHP010000041.1:19345405-19359098 GCA_032361065.1 Enteromius trimaculatus | reverse complement strand
TCCTAATCAGCGTCTGCCAATGAAAATCATTGGCGTGTTTGTACACGCAGAGTTGTTTTGGCATCTCGAAGCGAGATCCCTTTTCGTCGGTCTCCGACGTGACGTCGAAGTGACCGACTGAAAGGGAACCTCAGTCAATCTCAACACCTCAGCCTTTTACTGAATCCCTCTGTTTACTGACCTGAAACATTACTCACTCTGACCCTGAGCTATTCTGTTACCTGGTCGTTCTGACCCCGAGGTCACCTGAGGGCAGGTGCTGAACTCTTCAGGGTCTCTGATACTTTAATGGAGATCTCAGTTGGGAATCACTTCACTATCAACTTTGTCTCAGGTGTTTCTAATAACAAGTCTTAAAAGAGACAGATTAAGATTATTTGATCAAAAATACTTGTATTCATGCACAGATCAGACTTCAGTAGCAGCTGCTGACTTAAAAAGATATAGTGCATGAGTAATATGAAATACATTTGTTTTGTCTTTTTCGTCTTTTTTTTTTTTAGTTTATTGGTAAAAAAAACCATGGTCCTGTTTGCTGTAAACAAGCTTGAACTTTCTTTCTAACATCTTTTGTGCTTCACAGAAATATAAGTTCAGAATGACATGAAAGAGAGTGAACTATGACATTTCTTAGGTACCTTATTACTTTAATAGCCATAAAGTTTGTTAAATTAACCCTGTAAAGCCTGACAATATGAGCAAAATAAACAATCATTTTCATCATATTTGAGTAGTCAGGCACATAAAGTAAATATTTGGAGTTAAATTTTTTATTTAAACTGAACAAAAATATACAATATGATGCAGATGTTATCATTTATATGGACAAATATTGATTGAATTCTGATGCTTTTAATGTAAATCAGCGAGATCTTTATTAGTGCATTGCAGATGCTTAAAATTATATATCAATCATCACTCTGTCTTAGTAAGAGGAGATTTCTGTGATCAAAACAATGCAATGCAATCCAATTATGATTGAGAGATTAAAAAAATAAATGTTCCTCAAAAGCTTTATGATGAGATTTGAGACTCACTATGGAAGATGATTTCATGCAGAAACACGTAAAGCGAAGCTTCAACGCTTTGACTTTACTAACAATATCCAAGTAAAGATTTGACAGCAACAGCTGAAGCGCGAGCTGAAGCTGGACGTCTCTACAATTATCAATCAGACAACAAAAGTTTCATTTAGTTCAATCTCAAGTCTTTGGCTTCACCACACAAATCACATAAAACTCAGTCACCGCTCAAACTCAGATCCCAGTATTTAAAAGTTGGCACAAATGACATTCGATACACATTTTTCCTTGCTGGAGGTTGTGTAAAATGTCTTTTTGATGGTAAAAGCTGACATTTGATATTCAAAGGATGAGAACAATCTTCAGTAATAAACTTTTGCTTTTTTTGTGATTGTCTTACAATTGCACAAGCAATTTTAACTACTTGACACTTAACTGCTTGATACTCTTTAACTGGCAGCAGTCCATACCACACAGTCAAATTAAAACATATCTCCACAAGATTAAAGCATCTCTAAAATATGTTGACTCACACCAAAATGCTGTAACATCCCAATAAGCTGTTATCTCTCCATTGCTTTTTTTAAAAAACACACTCAAAATTTCCAACAAATGTCAATTACTATTAATAAATGTTTGTAAATATTTAAAACTTCCAACCATCTCTATCTGACGTCCATCAAGTGTCAAAGGTTCTAACCCTTCAGTAAAATCTAGTTTATTCCTACTAGTTTTAATCGCAATTATATCCAATTATGAAGCAAATTTATTTAACCATAACACAGGATTTTTCTTCCTCTTTTCCAGCTTTACTCAACCAGCTAAGGAGTGCAGTGAAGGCATGGTGTAAAACAGATTAAACGCCAAAGTTTAACCTTGTTGATCATTCAGCGGCCTTATAACAAGTAGGAGTACAGGACACTTTAAAGGGTTAAAAGCTGTAACTCATCAGCAGCAGGTGAGCTGTTTCTCTCTCTCTCTCTCTTTTCTTTCAGTCTGTATTAGTCCATCTGTTTCCTGTACAAGTCCCCTTCCATCTTCTCACCACAAAACTGCCGAGTTAACTGCCTGAGTGATTTGTGTACTCCCACCATGATTGGAGCATCGGGTAAAAATAACCCCTCGAGACGAACACCTCAGACGGTCGGTCTGTGGGCATCCGACCCCTCACTCCAGCCATTATAACAGCCAGTGAAACTCTGTGTAATTACACTCAGAACCGAGTAATTATCCCAGAGCTGGGTTTGGGTAAAGCCGAGGGGTTTGAGATATTCCTCTGGTCGGAGAAAATTCGAGGGTGAAGTGAAAATAGCAAAATCCAAGCCACATCAGGAGAACAGCCCTAAATAGACCCCCACAAAAAAGAGGGTTTGTAATGAGCCCCCTCCGTCCGCACAGCTATAAATGTGTCTTTTATGAGGGTTAGGGTACTTGGAGAATACTCTGTGTTTATGTTGGTTAGTAGAAAGCATGCGGGCAGCAAAGTGTTTCAGCAGTCTTCTTTTGAAGTGAATTCTCTCTTTTCTTAGTCTCATCGTCCTTCTGTCAACTGAAAATGTCATAATTGTAAAACCCATGCAAAAACTGTCCAGTGGCCTGTCACTTCGCCTAAATCCATCATTTAGAAACCTCCATGCTGTCTTCAACCTTGTATTATTTGTGGTTACATTTTAATTTACTGTAAGGTGTCTTTGTTGCAGTCTAATTATACATTTGAGTATTGAGTAATATTAATTATCTTGTATTTACTATATGGTTTGGTTTAGGGTTACTTGAATGCAATTATGCATAATTTATTATTATTATAATACTAAGTACATGTAACATGAATAACAAGGACACCTTAAATTAAAGGGTTACCTTGTTTGTTTCTTCCATGAAGCGCTAGACTTTTGACAAATTTATTTATATGCACTGTTGTTGTATGTAAAAAAAACCCGGCATATTATATGTGATCTTGGACCACAAAGCCAGTCTTAAGTCGCTGGGGTATATTTGAAGCAATGGGCAAAAATACACTTCATTGGTCAAAATTATTGATTTTTCTTTTTTGCCAAAAATCCTTAAAATAGTAAGTAAAGATCATGTTCAATGAAGGTATTTAGCCAGTTTCTTACCGAAAATATATTAAAACCAGATTTTTGATTAGTAATATGCATTGATAAGATCTTCATGTGGACAACTTTAAAGGTGATTTTCTCAGCATTTAGATTTTGCTGTACTCTCAGATTCCAGATTCTCATATAGTTGTATCTTGGTCAAATATTGCCCTATCCATCCAAATCATACATCAATGAGAAGCTTATTTATTCAGCTTTCAGATCATATATACATCTCAATTTCGGAAAATTAACACTTACGATTGGTTTTGTTGTCCAGGGTCACATATATATATATATTTTAATTCTATTAAAATTCTTTACACAAAAATAGTCCTCCACAGGAATATGAACAGAGTATGGCTATGAAACAACACGAGGGTGAGTAAGGATCCAGTGCTGATTTAGTATCCCTGAGATACTCTCAGTATCCAGTATTCTCTATCCATTAGGCAGTCGTGCCCACTGCTAAGGGTGTGTGTTCACGGTGTGTGTGTGCATGGTTGATCACTTCTCACTGCTGTCTGTGTGTGTTCACTTGGATGGGTTAAATGCAGAGCACAAATTCCTAGTATGGGAAACCATACCTGGCCACATGTCACGTCCTCATACTTTTTCTCTCTTTATGGTTTTATAATAGGAAGATTTAAATGGGTCATATAAGGCATATTTTCCATAAGCTGATATGATTCTTTAGGGTCTTAATGAAAAGTCTGTAATATAGTTTGTGTGCAATTTCCCAATGGTAGTGTAAAAACCCCCCGCTAATTTCACCGTGTCAAGAACAGCTCTTTTCAAATCTCTGTTTTGTACTTCCCCTTTAAATCTCCTCGAGCTCCACTGACCCTGCCCCTCTAAGAGGATGTTTATTAAGCCAAATTCATAGTGAAACTTGCTAATAAGCACATTGTTAGGAAAGGCCATTTGCAAAGGTTCATTAAAAGACATTATACTCACTGCTTCTGTAGGTGAGGCTGGATCATGAATGATTTGCATGAACGTTGCAAGTTTAACGTTAACATCTTCAGTCACACAGATGTCGGGGGTAAATGACTACTGCTATGTTCATTAATACATTCAACAACAAAACACCTCAATCTCTTAGAATTCATGCTTGTCTCTGTGTCTCGAACTGATGACGGCTCACTCAGGGCATAAAAAAAATAAGGACAGTGTCGTATTGCGTAATAAAATGACTGTAATTACCAATCAAAATGCGTGTTTTGTTTAAATGCAGTGTGTAGAGTTTTACAGCGATCTCATGGTGATTAAAACACATTTTACTAGGTTTAATTTGTGTGAATAACCCACCCCTAAAGATAACCATTACAAAAATTTAGCAAAATCATGATTTATAGGGTTTTATGAGGTTTTATTTGTTCCCTGGGTTCGCACCCGTGATCGCATAATAACATCAGGGCTTATAACGCATCTCTCTACAGACTGAACTACACCAACCCTGTATCACATGGCCAATAAAATAGTACAAAACATTAATATGCAAATGTTCTGTTGCCAATAGGGGCGCAAGTGTAGTATACGCTCTGATGAGTTGTATTTCTTGCTATTGTACAAATGATCTATACGGGCGTAAGAGTTGGAGGACAAGTTGAAGCCAAAACTTAATTTTTGATTGGTAATATGTATTTCTAAGGACTTTATTTGGACAACTTTAAACGTGATTTTCTCACATTTTTGTTTTTTTGGTCCCTTCGATTAGATTTCAAATAGCTGTATCTTATGTATACATCTCAGTTTCAGAAAACTGACCCTTATGACTGGTTTTGTAGTCCAGGGTCACATATTTGAAAGAAGTGTCTTAGGTTTGCTTACATAAAATATTTTATTTAATTAAAAATTGCCCTTTTCTATTTGACTTTATGTTAAAATGTAATTTATTTCTGTGATGCGCATCTGAATGTTCAGCATTATTACTAGAGTCTTCAGTGTCACATGTTCCTTCAGAAATCATTCTAACATAACGATTTGCTGCTCCAGAAACATTTCTGATTAATATCAATGTTGAAAACATCTGTGCCATGCTGAGAGCATGATATATTTTATTTTCAGGATTATTTAAAGAACAGAAAGTTCAAAGAAACAGCATTTATTTGAAATCTTAAGGCCTGGTTTCATCGACAGGGCTTAGCCTAAACCAGGATTAGGCCATAGTTCAATTAGGCCAATTAAGTCATTTTAACAAACAAAGCTCAGAACAAAACATTACTTGTGGCACTGACATGTTTGAAGATCAACCAGATCAAAAGTTTCTTTCACTTAAAACAGCTCAGATTTACATTTTAGCCTAGGACTAGGCTTAAGCCTTGTCTGTGAAACCAGGGGAAAATGTCTTTACTGTGATTTTTGGTTCATGTAATGCGTTCATATTATTATTGCATTTACATACAGCCATATTTAAAACATAGCACTGCATTAAAACATTGCTAATGGCTTTATTTCGTCCCAAACGATCACTCAACACTTCTTCACGTCCACATTCGCATGCGCAGGACAGTCCAACCGTCCCTGATGTCAAACACACGCTCTCTCTCTCTCCGCACAAATAGCCGGACTATTTCGAGGGCTGGTTAGATCTCTGTGTCTCCACATGGCCTGTTTGCAATCTCAAAGCCACAGTGGCTTTTTACATGATCACTAATTCACAAACGCGGTCGGGCCAGGAATTCATCTGCTGCGTTACTGTTTTGCTGTTGCCATGCACATGTGCTAAAATATCACTGAGGTTCGCGAAAGAGTCGGCAAGAAAATAAATAAATAAGAAGCCCAGAGAAAATCTGCAGAAAGAAACTATGCGGACGGCTTCCAAAGCCTTTACCAAACAGGAGGAGGAAAAACCCGAGTGTTTTCGGTAGCGGCGTGTAAAACCGAGAAACGTTTGCGTTGTCCATCACAGTGAATCAGGGCCTTTGACAAGTGAGTCGTGAATCGCAGCTGCTGAAATGATCACTGTTTCCACTGGAGGAGGAAGAGCTGGCCATTTCCATTACTGCTTCTGCCATGCTGTCTATGGCTTACACAGGCTGCTGGCCACTAGAGCAGAATCCTAATGGAAACGCAACCTCAAAAGTGACTGAACGGTATCAAGCAACCCTGGTCACTTACTAATTCTGGCAGAGCCTGATGTCAGTTTTTGACACTTGTTTATATGTACTTTTACAGGGGTATTATCGTCAACTAAAACTAGTAAGAACATATTTGTTAATTGAAATATTGCTTACATAAAATATAAATCCCAAATGAAAGCTTAAAAGTAGAACTGTTGGAAACTAACTGTAATTATTTCTAGGTATATGGACTACAATTACTGAAATAAAAATAATATAATAACTTAAATAGTCATTAAAAAATGAACAAACTATATAAATAATAACAAAATAACATTGGTACATAGTTTGGAGTAAGTAATTTCTACAATTATTTTAGAAATAGGTCTCTGGCTCTTGAAGGCTGCATTTATTAAATACAGTAAAAACAGTTATATTATGAAATATTATAATAATTTAAAATAACTGGTTTCTGTGTGAATATCAGTGTCACATGATCATTTAGAAAAATTAGTTCGACTTAAAATTATTTAATAAAATAATACAATTATTTATATACTCCGCTGACTTCAAATTTTCATTTTAGTTAACTAAAATATTCCAGTTATCACTTAAATTAACATTAAGTAACTTAACATTTCAAGTTGACTAAACCCAAAAAATGTATGCCAAAACTGTAACAAATGTTTGTTTAGAGGGTAATATGCTGATTTGAGAAACTTTTCTGATTATTATCAATATTATAAACAGTTGTGCTGGATCATATTTTATCATATCATATGCATGCATGTATTTTTTCTTTTGGATTATTTGATGAATAGAAAATAAAAAAACAGCTTTGGAAACGAATAGAAAACGAAAAATATCTAAAATGAATTGAATTTAAAATATGAATAACAACTATAAATTATACAAAAAATACATTTGTTTAATTAACACAGTAATATTGGTGTGTTTTAATTAAAGTGAGCATTTTTTTTTAAATATATTGCAATAAAATAAAAAATTCAGACATTTATAATCAGCATTTATTGCCATCTTGTATGATGTTTTTACTGGAAAAGGCTCTTCGCTATTAAAGAATGTAATTATGCTGATAGTTAATCACAATTTATTTGTATAAAATAACCATTATAAAAAATTATTGGATTCAATTTTTACATAATAACACACTGCACTGCATGATAGCTTTCTGAAACGATCAGTGCACCAGTGGTGTTTTTATGATGCTTAAATAGCTGTCTATTGATGTTGAAACAGGTTAACAGGATTCAACATACTCTTACTGTGCTTGGTTATCTAAAAATACATGACAGGTTGATGTTAGCCACAGTACTGTAACTGGAGCGGTGGGATCCTAAAGACCCCTGGGCTGGAAGTGGTCTGTCTGTGGAGAGGTGAACCTGACCTGAGGCTGCAGGTATTGTGCAGGTCTTTACATGCGATCCATCAGTCTGTCGCTGCGTGTCTGCTGCCTGCCAGGCTGTTGTTTCAGATCATGTATACCGGTGAGAACCTGTGTTTGACTGAAACTGTCCTCTGCAGCGCAGATAAAGCCACACATGTGAGAGGTATTTCAGTTTCTGTACATTCAGATTTTGGCAGCGTGATTGAGTGTATTACATAACAACTGTTATGGAGCTCTAGGGTTTTCCACAACACACACGCAGGACATGTTGCTGCATGGCTCTGATTCAAGGAATTATGTACAGTAACTTAGGTAACGCTAGATTGTCTTCTTGTAAAAACACTGACCAGGAACAATTTTAATCGCAACACGTGTAAATACAGCAAAGTGTAAAAACAATTTGATATTCTTTAAAAAAAATTCAATAAAATAATCACCAGCATTTTGCATTTTTTCAGTATAAATATTAAAAATAAGTTCACTTGACAAGCAAAAGGGCATATGTATTAAGACATATCTTTTATGTATTTTTCATACCCAACTCAAATCACTGTTTTAATTTTTTCTTCCATTTTAAGCATAAAACTCAAAAAAGTGCCATTAAATTTATGCTGAAAACATAGACAAAGAAATCCATAATTCTAATTGGGTAAGTTTTTTGTTTTCCTTAAAAATATATAGTGTTAAGCATAAATTAAGTTTTCTGAAGTATGCAGTTTAAACAATAAAAATATATATAAATTAATTATTATTCATTATTTAAAGGAGAACACAAATTTCAGTTTCAGTAAAAATACACAACATATTATCAGTTTTTCTTTTCAAGTAAATTCATTTAGATATTTATGCAGGACAAAAACAACAAAAATACTTTTTAAAAATGTAATGTAAAAAATGTAATATTTTCCATTTTATTTATTTCAAAAATAGCATTATTTTTATTACATTTGGTAAAAGGATGCATAAATATAAGTTGTTGTTTTTTTTTTTTTATCTGAAATATATATTTTATATAATGAAAAGTAGTGGGTACGTGTGCTTATTTGTCATGACAACAATGTATTTAAAACATTTATATGTGCGTGAGATATGATCTGGACTTGTTCTGACAGGTTTATTGTAGTATATGATGCTATTATATAATGATGTTAAATTTGTTACGATGGTAAATTTTCTCAATTAATCCGCCATTATATAAAAGAGGTGTGGTACACAATGATATTTGGGCTGTTTGCATACGCAATAGTGTACGTTTTCTTTTTATTTCAGGTGAGGTCGATGAGTTTAACGGCCGGAAGTCATTTCGTAAGATTACATCAAAAGCTTGATCTCGTGCAAGAGCTGCTTCATCAGCCTTCCTCCAGACTTTGAGCTGCTTTAAATGACTTTATCACCACAGCAACGGTGTTTCCAAACACACACACATTCTGAAGGAGGTAAATATGGCAACACTGGGCCAAACGTCTACCTGACTGCACACTAACATTACACCTGGTATTTGTCATTGTAAACTTGCGAAATGCCATTTGAACTGTTAAATGATAGTGCTGAGAAAATTCATGGAAAAAGCCATGGTTTCTTGAAAGAGATGAATCATGTGCCAGCTGGACTAAATATTTGGACGTTACTATTGCAGCTATCACTAAAGTATATCTAATGTCAGGCCCCAGATTTTTTTGTTCTTTCTAAACATCCAGTTTTTAAAAATATTCTAATATAATAAACATTACAGGTACATTCCATTGTATCATTTTGCAAACATGAGAATGTTACATTGGATGTTCTCTGAACATTCTAAAAAGAACAACTTCCAAGAACAAAATTCTATTAACTTTACTTGGAAGAATGTTATTTGTTTCTTAACAACGAATCTTTCCAGAACATTCCCAGCTGTGAAAATTCAATACAATCTGACAATCAAAAATCACTTAATTATAAAATCCACAATGCAAGAATATTTTTGAGTCATTATGTCTAATTAAACCTAAAATAGTTAACTCAACTGTATTAGATAATGATTACAATTAAAGCAATACAACCTTTTTTTCAACCGTTTGTGTGTCATGTCAGATTTGTGCACCAAGATGGGAAAAACAAGGGGTTATTTTGTATATAGTTTTTATTAATATTTCAAAGTAGTTTTAATTTTATATATGGTCTGTTATTTATTTTTTAAAGTTTGTCGTTTTGGTCATTTTCTTTTTTTAATGTCATTATTATTTTTTTTTTTTACATCAAAATGTTACAATAGAAATGTTGAGTTAGCTTATACAAGTTTTTTTATGGTTTTGCCATTATAGTTTAACTCTGGGAGGGAAAATCACTTATTTTAAAATCTTAACTGCTTTCTTTTAGTGAATTTCTTACTGAAATTTTTCTTCTGAATTTCCTTTTACTGATTTCTGGTTTTGCTCTTCATCTAAGCACTCTCACTGCACCTGACAGATTTCCAGTGAAGTAGCTCATTTGCATTTAGGCTATGCAAAAGTTGGGTAATGGGTAAAAATCTAGGTGTGACGACCAGGTTTGGCTGAAATGTTATCATCTTAATATCAACGCACAACTGTGTCTTTAAACGCACTGTATTAACCGGTTTATGTTACCGAGAGGATTTTTCTTTAATGGTTTGTTGTGATGCAGTCTGTCCCATCAGCTTTACCACCTGCAGCACGGCAATTTACGGCTCTTAGTTTCAGGCCACTAATTAAAGCTTATCTCGGCGAGTTTTGATTGTTTCCCTGCGGCCTCGCGCGTCATTGTAAATTAAAGGGTAAGTTCGCCTGCTTGATTGTCTTGCAGCATTCATACACACCTTTAAGTAAAGATGGCTTTCTTCCGGTGCTCCTTTAGCCTGTTTTTTTTTTTTCACTGACTCACGAACAGCTTATCTTTTGCAATGGCAGCTAAAAGAATTCCTCGAGTTTATCTCCGCGCCTCCGCGAGAGGATTGCTCCAGTTTGACGTCACGCGCGCAGGGCTTCCCCCGCTCGAACCGCGTTGCTGGGCGACAGGACTCCGTGTTGAAACAAAACACGGGGGTTCCGTGTGACCCGATGAAGCGCCACGCTGTCCGACCTGCTCACACCGCGCTAATCTGCTCCGGTTTCATCATAGGATGAAATTACAGCCAGTAAAACTCATTCACACGACGCTTTATTACCCCGTGGGTTTATCTCATTCAACCCCGCGCTGACACGTACACACGTACTATTTACATTGCACGAGCGAAATTACACTGCGAGAGTTGTGCAACAGAACTTTTAGACTCTGTGCACCTGTTTCTGGAAACTAAGCACCATAACAAATGTGAATCTAATAGCGGGGGTCCTAGTCTGAGACCACGCGTGAAAATATTTCTTTCTTCTTTGCATTTGTAACACAGTCTCTTCAGTATGGTGCTGGCGAAAAGTTAATGCATTATGTATTGATTTTAATGTTTAATATACATCTCCACAAAGTTTTGTTTTCCATTGTTAAAAATGTTGTATATTTTATGCATTAATTAAGCTACTTAGGTTTATGCTTAAACTGCATTATTGATTATTAATTACATTATTCATTATTTGGGCCTTAAAGATTTGTTCAGAAATAATTTTAAGTATATAATAAAAAATACATTTATTTCTGTAATTTACAACACATAATTATTAAATATTAATTACATTTTTAAGCATTTAAAAGAAAACTGAATTCAGTTAAAAGAAAAAACCCTTATTCTGATGTATGCAGTTAAATAATGCTTCTCAAGTACATTTATTTTTATATTTATACTGAAAAGCAAAACAAAACATGCAGATAAAGAAAAAAACTAATAAAATAATTAATACAATAAATTCATTCGGTCATAAAAAAATAAAAAAACAAACCATTGTTTTAATTGAATTTTGGTATTGCACATACACCATTATGTGTACTTATTTTTTTCATGTAATGAGCTAGGTGAATTTGTTTCTGCTTATTCCTCCGATGTTTTAAAGATGTTTGGATCTCTGTATGTCATATGGAGTCATGTGAAATTCCCAGGTTCTGTGGCAAGCATCACGAAGGTGAAGGTGCCAGGTGCGGTTCCGGTCAGTGACTCGCTCGTCATCGGTCGGACTGAAGAGGTGTTTGGCGTTCTTGTGGTTTGGTGTGTGTGCGTATGCTGTGAGAACCTGCTCGGAGGTATGTGATCGCTATGAATGGAAGCTCAAGTGAAGTGTGTATTACCTGTTTGCTTTCAAAAGCCTTTGTCCTCTCGACTCCCACACAAACCTGATGAACCAGAGGACAAGCGTGTGTTTATCTGTCCAGAACACCGAACAGTAACCATAACAAATGCTTTTGTCATAAAAGGTGGGAATCATATTTTCAAATAATCATAAATTTAAAAAAAATAATAATTTCAATACAGTAAAAATACCCAGTTTGTCAATATGACCAATGCATTCCTTGAAATATGCTGTTTTTTATTCAAACCCAAATGTTATGCAAAATTAAATGAAAACATTTAGATTTGGTAAGCTGCATTTATCAAAAATACAGTAAAAACTGTTACAGTTTTAATAGCTGCTGCTTTCTATGTAAATATCTCTGAAAATGTGACATTAACTTTTTTTAAATGTGTATTTGAATGCTGTGATAAAATCTGTATTTCCAGCATCATTACTCCATTCTTGTCACACGCTCCTTCAGAAATCAGTCTAATGCTTGGAATACACTATGAGATTTTTGCCACGATTTTACAGTCTGAACAAGTTTCCACTAGTTATAGGAAGTCAGAGCCAGTCTACAGACTGAAGCTGACAGATTCCACAGAAAATCGGTTAGTGTATTATGGTCACACAGATTTTTCAGCTTCAGACATTGATTCCGTCCAGTCGGAGGATATTTCCAGCTGATTTTAGAACACATTTGTTTTCACTTGTCGTTCGTCTCCTAGCAACAAAGCGCAGGTTTCTGCGTCAGTAATCGGAACAACTCTTGCTACTCAAGAAACATTTCTGATTATTATCAATATTAAAAACTGTCGCCAAAACTTTTTGTGGAAACCGAGATATTCTTTGATAAATAGAAAGTTTAAAAGAATATTTTACCTAGTCGAAAAAATGTGAAACTTAGTAATATTAAATGTCACTTATAATCAATTTAATGAACCTTTGCTGAATAAAAACAATCATTTTAAACCTATGAACAGTATGCATTCAGAACGCTTAATTGATCACTCTTTTTATGAAATAAACGGCTTATAAATTTTTCCGAACAATGTAAAGCAACTCGCTTCACTTTTCCGGACGAACCGAAACTTGATTTGGTGACTTATCCGGACACTAAATACCGCCTCCACAGTTTCTCAGGACAATAAAACTAAGCCTTGCCGATCTATGCCAAGGGAAATTAATGTTAAAATGTGGGCGTAATGATGAAAATGCCAAACACCATATATCTGATTATCCTTAAATAATCTTTCAAAGCCTTTGTTGCTCGATTCTCTTTAACCGAACCAGTACTGAGATCAATGGCACCATGGGGAAAATGGGACAATTATTAATTTCTATTAAAATAAGTAGGCTTTTTCGTTAGACGTGTTGGTTTGCAGGTGGAGTCGTGTTTGTGGGCCAAGAACTGATGCATGAAAATAGGACAATGGCATCGCAATAAAAGGGCAAGTACAGTCAAAGACTGAAGCATGACTGTCCTGCGGCCGTTACAGGACTTCATCAACCAAAACCAACACGTCATACCAGAGCCATCTCAAATCAGTCTGATCAGTTTACTTCAAGTAATGATAGAAACATTAACCATGTACTGTGATAATTCAGGGAAAAATAATAGAATATTTTAGTGTTAAAGTCTGACCTGATTATGCTGGTCTTGTGTGGTTAATTTATTACATGTGTGTACTGTGTAAATTTGGGGTCAGTAAGATATTAATGGTTTTTAAAGATGTTTCTTCTGCTCATCAAGGCTGTGCATTTATTAGATTAAAAATCCAGAAAAAAACTGTAATACTGTGAAATATTATTTCAGTTTAAAAGAACAGTTTCTGTATGAATATATTTTAAAATGTAATTTATTCCTGTGATACAAAGCATCATTACTCCAGTCTTTCAGAAATCA
>JAUMHP010000041.1:19324103-19338361 GCA_032361065.1 Enteromius trimaculatus | reverse complement strand
GAATGTTTGCGAATACTAGGGAATAGCAATATGGCGGCGCGGTGGCTTCACTTCTATGACGTCATGAGCTATCCAGTGCTCTATATAGATCAGTGGGTAGTTCTCATTTTTAGATGAGCTTTTCTTTTAACGAATCCTGAATAAAATGTAATTTTGCATCACATGAATAATTTAAAATAAATTACCAAGGAAAATGATTTGATAATTAAAACGATCATTTAAAATATTTAACAAGTAGAAGACACTACTTTTAAAAACTATTAAAAATTACAATTACATTGTGTGTGTGTATATTATAGATAAAATACAGCAGTGCTGTTGATCGATAAAAAACATTAATTAAAGCACACATTATTTCTGAAATTGCTATTAATCCCCAACATTTTTTTTAATCATTCCCATTTTTTATATTGCAACATGAAGTTTAATTTTCATTCATCTAAATTGTCATTTTAGTGATATTCCCATGCACTAAAATTAATGAGTGATGTCATGAAATATTGAAGTGTATCAAATGCATAAGGCCTAAAATAATGTTCAACAAACTAACAAAATGAAATAAAAAAACAACAGTAACACAAACTGAGTTATATCCCGAATTCGTGGTTCAAAATTGACACATTTTATTTTAGGCCTATATGGCACACAATTATTTGTACTGACCGTGTGAAATGTTGCGAGCCGGATTCAAACGTGTTTCATTTTAGGGCACAGCCCTGCCATGTGAAGAGCTCAAAGCTACAGACGAGGGAGTTAAAGATTGTTTTGTGTTTTTAAAAACCTTTATGAAAATTACACGTCTACAAAGTCTGTTCCCTCGGAGCGTGACGGTAGTAGAGGCGCTTGGTGGAGAAACGCTCATTTACTGCAGACCTGGCAACGAGATGCTGCACGTTACACCTAATAACAGTGTGACAAACACAACAATTACCTGCCAAAGGCAACTTTAATTGGAAAAGTCGAGCACTTAGAGGATCAGAAAAATGCCAACCTTTATGCTTTCACATGGGTTCCATCCGAATATAGTTAAAATGAAGATGTTTTGAATGCGTCTGCTTACCAAGGTATAAAAAAAATACAGTATAAACAGTTAAATATTATTACAATTTAAGATACTATGTGAATTACTTATCTTCTGTGATCAAAGCTGATATTTCAGCATCATTATGACATATGATCCTTCAGAAATTATTCTAATAAGCTGATTTGCTCAATTATCATTATTGGTTCTAATTATCATCGATTTAGAAAACTTTTGTTTAATATTTTTGGAAACCGCAATGGATACAGGCTTTGTTGAACAGAAAGCTCAGAAGAACAGCATGAATTTGAAACCTTTTGTAACAATGTCGCTTTTGATCAATTAAATGCCTCCTTCCTTACTGAATAAAAAAACAAAACAAAACAAAAAAACTAAGCCCATCCTTTATGCAACAAAATCTGTTTATAATCAGAAATGTTTCTTGAGCAGTAAATCAGCATTGACATCAGATGATGCTGAAAATTCTGCTTCAATCACACAAATAAATGACATTTTACAATATATTCACATAGAAAACTCTTATTTTAAATATTACTACATTGTTTTATATTATATTAAATAATGCAGCATTGATGATACCTTTCAAAAACACACAAGAAAATCCCAATCATCCCTAACTTTTGACCAGTGGTATAAATATATCCATGCTGGGAAAACTATCCGGGTTTTTATATAAAACCCATGCATGTTAAAAATTGCACGCACGTGTCTATTTGTGACCAGCACAGGCCAGTGGTAGTAGTCTAAAGGGCCATGCTCGGTCCGTCAAGTGCATCGGGAGAGACAGACTGCAGATCTGCCCGAGGCTTGACGCTCAACCAAACCACAGCCTGGTCCTGCGAGCGTGAGACTGTCGCTAATCGCAGGGGACTCGACGCCTGGCGCTCAGGGCACGCAGACACACTGACCGCAGCCGGCAGAGCTTATCAAAGCCTTCCTGAGGTTTGCAAGCAGGTCAGCACCCAGACTGCCTCTCTCACGGGAATCCAGCGGTCAACAAGTTCAACGAGTGTGTGATGCACCTCTAATTGAAGCGATCAGATGATAGTCTTGATTTATGGAGAGATGTCTTTTGACGTTTGGGGGATCAAAACCCCCACAGGACAGCTGGGAAGCAGATGAAACGCGGCAGCGCTGAATGAAAATGGGAAAAATTAGAGAGAGGAAATTTCATAGAAGTTCTGCACTTAATTAGATCTGACTCTCGATTGACTTTCCCCTCATCATTTTTGCCCAAACATCCTCACTCTCTGAGGAAAATTGAGTTTCGGATGGTTTTACGTCCTTGATATCCGCGTGGGCTGATGAAACTTTCCATTATGTGGAGGAAATCTTTTGTTTAAAACGCAAAATCAGAGGTAATTTTATTGGAGAAGCTGTTTATGAACATCGTACCCGAGGTCGCCCCGAGTTCAGCTGGAAAACTGCTGCTTCACCTTCAACCTCTCTGTAATTTGCCTGATTCATCTGATGTCAGAGCTGTTATTTGAGAGAACGGCCTGTGGAGTTTTATTGTCGATTGTTCATCTGGTTTGTGGGCTACAGACAAAAACAGCTGAATGTCAAACAATGTCAACATGAAAATTTGACAAATGACAGACTGGCTTCTTCTGCTCCTCCACTGAATTAAAGCTGCTAAATGCAGTTATAAATGTGACTGTTAAACACAAAATGTTAAACGAATAATTCCTTAGGCTTAATCTAACTGAGATTTATACATTATCTGAAAGCTAAATTAATAAGCTTTCCATTGAAGTGGTTTGTTAGGATAAATGTGAAAATCTGGAATCTGAGGGTGCAAAAAAATCCAAATACTGACAAAATTGTGTTTAAAGTTGTCCAAATTAAGTTCTTAGCAAAGCATTTTACCAATCAAAAATTAGGTTTTAATATATTTAACAAAAGTTAATAATAAAAAATAAATGTACAAAAACAAAACAAACAAAAAAAACAATCATGATCTTTTTTAATATCCTAATGATTTTTGGCATACTTTTTTTCCCCTTAATTTTGACCCATATGTATTTTTGGCTATTAATACAGATATACCCCAGCAACTTAAGTTTTTGAGTCACATATGTTGACCATAAATAATATTTTTTATTATTATCATTATCATTGACTATCAATGTTTTATATAACTTTCTCTGATCTAAAAGTAAAAACAAGGCTGTAATAATGTCTGTTTCGTTTATTAACATTTGCAGTGTCCTCTCTCATCTGTGGGAACTGGAGGAGGAATTCCTGCTTTCAAGTCGACTCAAAAGAATCCCTTCACACGCTCTCAGAACGACACCTGCCTTCTAGCTCACTCAATGGCCATCAGTCAGCGATCGTCACTGACCCGTGGAGCCACACACACACCACACACCTAATGCCATTAAATAAGACATGATGAAGCGTCTGCTTGAAGAAGTGCACAGCTCATTCTCCAAAAGTAACCTCTAACCTCCATGACATGAGCGTGGGTGTTGTAAAACAAAGGTGTGCTGGTACTTCAGCTAATGTTATAATACATATTACAGCACTAAAAGTAATATAATTATTATTATAATCAACATCGCAATCATCGTTACTAATTAAGAAAACAATAATAATTATAATATTATAATAATGATGAATAAAAACAACAAAAAAAACAAAACAAATTGTACTATTGTAAATTTAGGAATGTATTTAAATGGGTCATATAACACCAATTTTCCACAAGCTGATATGATTCTTTAGGGTCTTAATGAAAAGTCTGTAATATAGTTTGTGTACAATTTCTCAATGGTAGTGTAAAAAAACCCTGTCAAAACAGCTCTTTAGAAATCACTCTTTTCTATGTACTTCCCCTTTAAATCTTCACGAGCTCCGCTGACTCCGCCCCTTTTTTCCGAGGCACTCTCAGAGGATCTTTTTTTATCCGTATTCATAGTGAAACTTGCTAATTAGCACATTAATAGGAAAGGCGATTTGCAAAGATTGCTCACTGCTTCTGTAGGTGAGGCTGGACCATGAATGATTCACGCAAACGAAAACGCATATTAGACCGTGTGACGTCACATGGTCAGACGGCTCAATTTGAGAAAGGGGAAAGCATTTAAGGAGATTTTTATCTTCATAGGATGGTTGTGTACACAAACTGCCAACACACTTCATTTCAAACCACTTGTAAAAGTGCATCTGGTATCATGAGCCCTTCAAGATATTAGTATTGTCAAGTGATTAACGGCATACGAAATTAAACGTTTTTGTTTACATATTTGCGTACTGTGTATATTTATTATGAATATATAAATACACATGCATGTATATATTTAGAAAATATTTCATTCATTCGTATAAAAATATATTGAGACTTTTTTCTTGGATTTATGCATGTGTGTGTATTATATATAAACACATTCTAAATATACACAATACATATACCATGTACACACGTGTATGGCTGCCTATTAAAGCATAAAACCTTTATTTTGATGGAAAACACTTTAGAAAGATTTTTGGCATTGTGGTACAAAAATGCACGTTATAAGAAACACAAATTTATGCTGATACTGAAAAAGTTCAAGAGAAGAAGCATTTACTGTGAACAAAGATGATGAAAACACAGGATCATGAGTGTTCATGAATCACTCTGAAACATTCAATTTAAGGATGCACTGATAAGACTTTTCTCAGTACCCGCCCGATACAGCATTTTTATTTTTGGTATTTGCCAATACAGAGACCAATACTTTCATTGCATTTGTAAATTTTTTTAAATATTGGATACAGAAAATACATTGCGTTTATAGCAAATGGCCTGTAAATTCTCTTATATTTATGATTTAGTTTTAAACCAAAAGTTGCGAGCTAAGTGAGCAAACATCAAAAGATCACAACAACAGAATCGTGCTCTCTCTCTCTCCCATTAAGTAAGGTTGCATTGGTTTACTCACTTGTTTTGGACTGAACTACAAACTTTGATGTCTCTGAGAAAGGGATGCTCACTCGACAAGCTTGCGGCTCTGAGCGTGTTTTTATGAGTACATGAGCTCAGTATCAGGCCCGACACCGTTACCAATATCAGTATCGGTCCATCTCTAATTATAAAACACAGCCATTGTGCCGTTTTGGTTTTATTTCAATTAGTAATGCCACCATACCTGCGGGATGATTAAACAGGCCAAAACACAAACTGAAAGAAGGACTCGAGTCATATTTAGAGTCCAGAAGTTCACAGACACTAGCAGGACTTTTTCTTTCAGCAAAAACTGAATTACACAAATCAAATTCTGCAAATTTAAAATAGCCTATTCATGTAAACACAAAAAGCGTGAATCCAGTGGCAGCTCGATCCAAAGCTGCAGTGCATAACATCTGCGTGAAAATCATTCCCAGATCAACAAACAGCAGTTGTGTTTCCACAAACACGTCCCACAGCTCCACTGCAGTCCTGTCCAGCTCATTTCTGCTCTGCCCACCTTTATAAATGGCTGAGGCCTGAGAAACACACACACACACACACTCCACTGACCGTAACAAATAAACACACCGTCGTCTGCTAAAACCCGAGATTCAGCAGCAGCAGGAGGAGCTGCGGTTCTGTTCTGTCTGTCCTGGCTTTGACTGGCCGCCAGCGTCTGGATCGGGCCACTGTCACGGCCACAACACACACACACTCTCACATACACACACACACACACACTGCATGCAACTAACCTTTTCTAACGCAACAAGTTTTAAAGCCACAATCCTGTACAAGATACACAATAAAGATTCTATGAAATGCTTTTCAGGTTCATGAGAACTTCAAGGGAGTCCACTGTACGTACAAAAAAACCTTTTTCTGTTCATATAGGCTGGAAATTATATTAAAAAGTAAGTAATGATTTATATGCAGAATTATGATTCTGTGATGAACATTTTTGTATTTGATGACTTTCAGTGTACTTCAGCAGGTTTATTGAATATTCAGCTTTCATCAACCAACAGAACTTCAGTTATTTATTATTACTATATTTATTTAATTTTAATTTTTAATTTTTGTTTCTATTATTTTATTACTTTTTAATACATTTTTATTCCATTTGTTTCAATAACTTTAATAACGTATTTTAATTTAGTTGGTTGCCAAGGCAACATTTCTAATTCAAATATTTGATCTAATATGTATTTATTTTATAGTCATTGCGCCAGCACTGGAGTAGATGCTGTACTGATCTTTTTATGAATGAGAATGAGGCTGTGTGGGACAGATGTGATCTTTCACAACGAGTGTTTACCAGAGCCTTCTGTCAGCAGGAATTGCTTTGAAAGAAACATTTTTTCAATGTTGCGTCAGCAGAACAATCATGAGCAAAGATAAAATCAGTTGGACAGGCCTCTAACCCTCCGCCTCGTTAACATTCCCAAGAAATTAAATGAGACAGAGACAAAGGCCTTTCATTTCATCACAATTAAATCCATTCCACCACACGATTGCTAAAATGTATGAAAAGTGCACAGATAATAGAATGTCTGCCAAAGAGCATCACATGAAAATGCTTCTCTTTGCATTAACATTACATCAAACCCCCCGACCAGAATAAACAAACTGTTATTATTAGTATTTTTCCTCTTCTATGCATATGTTTGATGTTAATTTCATGGGAAAGACCTTGCTTCTTTTCATAATTAATATATATTTTCTTTTAATTGAAGTGTTGTTTGCTCAAAAACAATCTCACTACGAATTTAAATGCATATTTCAAGACTGCTGAGATATATATATAAATAAATAAAAACAAAACAAAACGATAAATCCTTTAAAAGTACAGATTTATAGCACCATCTATTGGTGACAGGAATAACCAGAACACACTGAGTCTGCCACAGTCTGAGCAACAGGTGTTCAGAACCCCGGACAAACACAAACGCATCACATAAAGTCAGCAGCGCCACCTTATGTCAAAAATAGGAAGAGGTATAAAAATAACAAACCTGCTCTGGCAAGACTGAGACAGTTCTCTAATATTCATACAGATTTATTTCTGATTCGATATTTCTTATATTTAAAAGGCGGAGTTACCCCCCAAGGCTTTAGCTAGTCCTAGACCAAAACGTAAATCTGAGCTGTTTCAACTAAAAGAAATATTCTCTGATCTTCAAACATGTCAGTGCCTTTGTGTTGTCTTAAGATGCACACCAGTAATGCTTTTATCGAAGACAAGTTTATAAAAATTACTTAAATGTCCTAATTGAACTATGGCCTAATCCTGGGCCCGGAGGTAATATATTCTACATTAATCTTGCGGTTGAAATGAAAGCAATGCTTGCTTATTAAATTCACACCATAATACAGGAGCTACAAAAAAAGTAAAATTTAATCTATTTATTAACAATTGCAACTAAAGACCTCTTTGTTCTCCCAAATCTAGTCAAGCTGTCCTGCACCAGGCTTGTGTTAAATAAAACTACAACTATGAAAACAATTAACTGAAATAAAAGCTGATATAAAATAAATATTTGATGAAAAATCAGTTATGTCAATTTCTAATTTTCATTTAATACTTTCAAAATTACTTGCTGGAAATAAAATAAAACCTGAAACTGAAATAAAACTCAAACTTAAATGTAGAAGAAAAAAAAAGAAAAAGCACATAAAGCACATAAAATGACTGAAATTTAGATAAATGATACTAAACTCAAATACAAAAGTAAAAGCTAATTCAAAATATGAATATAATCTATAACATTAGATAAACAATAATACTAAAATAAAAGCGGATTAAAAATAAATATTAGAAGGAAAACCTAAACTTATTTCAGTTTGAATTTATATTCATTTTTTTTTTTTTTTTACTGGAAATAAAATAAATAAAAACTAAAACTGAACTATAACTCAAACTTAAATTTAGGTAAAACAATAGGCCACTCCAGCCATAAAGTAGCACCATGTAGTAAAAGTGAGTTAGTTACCTGTATTCCAGAGGTGGTGAAATAGGGAATCTCAAACTTCACACTGATTGGTGGTTTTCCCTCCTTGTCCTCTGCCTCGACACTGGGCAGCCCGAAATGAGCCCTCATCAGGTACTCCTTACCTCCCTGAAACACACACCCAACATCTCTCTTTAGCTAACTGATTTCTCATCATCAATGTACAGTATCACAGCGCTGAGCTTGTTTCTTACAGGGAAAGATTTGATGGACCAAACAATCTCGCTGTTCTCCGGGACCCACTTCACGCTGCCCACCGTGGTCTTAAACTTGGGCGAGTCTGCGTCGGTCGGGACTGGAATATGAATCTCCACGTTGTTGGCAGTGGAGCGCCGCTTAAACTGAGACTTGGCCTACGGTAAAACAGAGGAGACATGATGTAGACACGCCAGGAACCACTCTGAAGCTCACACAGATGAAGGTGTTCTCACTTTGATCATGTACTCGATTCTGCTGTGTGAATGCTTCTCAATCACAGACTCGATCCAGATCAGCGGCTTCACCTGTTCACACAGAAACCCAAACACAATCAAACCCCACAGCATTACTTTGATACTCTTATAGTTTTTATTCATCTTTTGATTCAAGATTTTATAATGACATTTTCTAAATTAATTGTTTTCATTTATATTTATCATTTATTAATTCATTCAAATGATATATGTTGTTCAATATTTATTAATCTTATGTAGATTGTATCTATTTAGAATATCTATTAGTTTTTGTTATACATATAAAAAAAAATTAATAAACAAATATAAATATAACATTTCAGTATTATATTTGCATTATATTAAGAGTACATTTATATATGTATTTGCAAATTATATTTCAATCAACATTTTCCTACATATTTTTGGTTAACAATATTAATCTGGAATAATTATTAAATGAACTGAAGGCATGAGTAAGAGTTCAGACACTCACGTGTGTGTTGAGGCGGTAGGACATCAGCTCAAACTCTCCGTCCGGAGGGATGAAGGAGATTGTTCGATCGTTCTCAAATCGAGACAGACGCACACACTGGTGAAACTTCACATCCTCCAGCTCCACTGACTTACTCTTACCACCTGAAGAAGAGAGATATGATTCAAGATTCAAGAGACTAAAACACACACCTCAGGGGTACTCCAGCATTCAGATGAGCTCAAAGCAAGCACACATGAAATGAAAAGTTATGATTTCACAAGACCTTTTAGTATGTGACAAAAGAATTGAGTAAACAGACTCACGGCCGGTGTTCTCAAACAGAACCTTATCATTCAGACCCAAACGCAGCTCCGGCATTCCTGAGAGGAACACTCTCATCTTAATAGAGCCAACGATCTCACTGCGAAGGACATTACCGTTTGCGCTGACCTGGAGGAAAAAAAACAGCAGCACATCAAACACTTCAGTGTCTGTACAATTACAGACAGACAAATACTATCAATCAATAGAAATGAAAACATTTTTTATAATAGTTTAGTTTATTTATAAATTAATGTAAAAACATTTTGTTAAGTCAAATGATTCAACTTATGATTAAAAATATTAATATATTAATAAATAAATATATTCCATTAGTGTCATTTTGTCACTACCCGTTTCATAATTAACAAACTGAATCATTAAGTAATTAAATCAAAAATCATAATCGCTATTATTTTGGTCAATATTGAGATATTCGTTGACTTTGGAAACAAGATGCACTTATTACTTTAAAAGTGATATCATTCAGCTTTTATTAAATAAAATTGAACAGCAACTATCCCAAAACAAACTCATGCATTCATAATTGTTTTGCTTTTTTAAATACTTATTCAATTTGACAAAAATTCTATTCCAAGAAAATATCATTAACTAAAACTTTTTTATCTCTTTTTTTATTTGATTTCTATTTAGCATTTGAATTATACATAAATTATTAATATACTTGAACTAAATATTTGAAATATACATTAATCAAAATAGTTAATTATTATAAATACATCTGATCAAAATAAAGAAAAGTTGGGTTTTTTTTTTGCACTTTCACAGCCTGCTGACAACTACTAAACATTAATTTACAAAACACAACACAAAGAATGAATTACTGTGAAGCTAAAAGTCTTTCACAATCACTAGAAGCCGAACTATTATCTGGTTTGATTGCTAAGCCTCCCTATTAGTTAACATGGACTGCTTGTAATTGTTGAAGCTTTCATAAGAACAGCAGGTTCATCTCCTCTCACAACACAAGCACAATGACATGGATGTGACCGTGTCCTGTTTGTTATGATGGGTTCCTGTGTTTATTCGAAGCACGTCTGCAGACATCTAAGAAATGTGCTCCTACTAAAAACATACCAGGAGGTTGACAGACTCGATGACGTCCAGGAAAACCTCGTTCTTCCTGTACTTGATGCCCTCTGACCTCCAGGAGACGGCGTTGGTGACCGTGGCGGGGGGCCGCGGAGCGCCTGTGTCCAGCTTGTGACCTTCCTGTGTGATGTACCTGTGAAAAATTAAATACCTTCCATCAGTTACTTCTGAATGATATCTGCCAGGTCAGAGAAAGGCCTGGAAGTTATTTTAGCGCTGCCTTGTATAAAACGCATCAGTGTAATGATTTACAGGGGTCATATAATAACATTATGTTGTATATTTGGTGTAGACCAATGTGTTTATGCGGTTTCAGGTTTAAAATGTTACAAAGTACATTTTTGTTTCTCCTCTAAACCTCGTCTCCTGAAACGGGTCGATTTGTACAAAGCTCATCGTTTTAAAAAAGCCAGGTGTGCTCTGTAAAAGTAATAGCCCTGCCTTCTTTCTTTGTGTAAATATTTGCGTGGTGTTATGAAAATAAAGCCACTCTGTGATGTAGAAAAGTGGGGGCATATTTTTAAATATCTCTTTAGGGGGGTGTGGACTTTTATAAAGAATATCTCTTTGATTTTGAAACTCCAGGGATCTTATCTATGCACTAACAGCTTGAAAAACGTGAAATCATTTCATACGTCCTCTTTAAAGACTTTTAAATGAATGTCATGTTTGAGGGTGAGTGGACAGAACTGTTAAAAGTGGTATGTTAAAGGAAATCAAACATGGGCTCACTCCTGAAGGATCTTGCTGTCAGTAGTTTGCGGGTATCCAAAGTCCATCAGTTCATCCAGCAGCTCGTAGATTATGACAAAGTTATCTCTGATACTCTCCTCCTCCAGTTCCTTAAAGTATTCAGAGAAAACCTGGGGAAAAGACATCAAATACCTGTTAGAATAAAGCAAGTAGGGTTGGGAATCATTTAAATTTGATCAATTCCAAATTATCAACTCCGATTCTTAACTATTCCCATGTGGTTACAATTTTTTAGACATATTTAGATTGTTGTAAAGAAAAAAAGAAGACTCATTTAAGATTTACTTGTTTCATTAGTGGATGTTTTTTAATGTATTTGATTTTGGAAGTGATTTTTGATTCCCAACACTGAACGCAAGTGATACAGAAGTGCATGCTGTGATAAACTGATATATTAACTAATTAGTTATGGTCCAATAAGACACGTTTCCGGATGTGTAACGTACCTGAACAATTTTGTAGAGGAAGGAGAAGACCAGGGAGACACAAGCATTCTTCTTAGATGTTGCAACAACTGTTTGTCAGCAGGTTAAGAGACAAATCATGTTAAAAAAGACAACGAACCAATAAAATGATTAACAGATCACAACAAACATGCTGCAAAATGATCCCAAGTAAGATCATTTTTCTAATTTATATTTATATAGCAATATATGAATGATTTTTTAATAATGTATTATCATTTAACTTAAAAACGTAAAGATAATTATACCAATTAAAATCATGAAAACTAGTTCATTAGTGTAATTTTTATTATTATAATTTTATAATGTGGTTCAAGTCAGCTCAGTTTTATAATTAAAATCTAATTAAATAATAGAAAAAAACTAAAACAAAGTAAAAATAAAATACATTTATACAATCTTTAAAAATAACCAGCTATAAGATGAATCAGAACATTACAGCAGTTTGATTTAAATTTAAATTAAAGCACAAAAAAACTATAAATATGAATTGATTAAAATCATATAATTACATCATACACAACTTATTAAACAACACTATTGTATATATGTTTTTTTAAATACATTTTCTTTCAGTTTTAATACTAAGTTTTATTATATTTCAGTTTACATGAAGTTTAGAAAAAGAATGGGATTTTTGAGTTGTAGTTTTCTCGAGGTCTGGAGGATACGGTACAGGTTATTGTGTTTGATCCACATGAAGCGGACTCCCCCGTGAGCCAGGATGGGTGAAAGTGTTCCCTCCTCCTCTTTATCCATCAGCAGGGTCATGAAATGCTCGATCTCGGACATGTCCACATCCCCGCGGTAATTACGGCAGATCAGCACCTGAAACACACAGATGGCCCTCGTAATGCACAGAAGTTCAAATTACTCACACTGACTTCATACTGACCCAGTTACACTAGAGTAACCATAGTAACCCAGGCCAGGAATGAACAGCTTATCAGATTAAACAATCTGACTAGTTTTACAGTAAATGCAAACTTTGTCTAACACTGTTTTACAGTGTACAGCAATCTCATTACTTGCAATTCAAACATATTCTGCTGTCAGAGTGAAGTCCATGATTTTGCAAAAGTGTATACAAAAATGTATGTAAGGTAAGATTAAATGAGCAATAATTTCATGCAACTCCATGTGCTTCACAAAACAAGCAAAATATTAATTATATCCTGTTAAATAAACTAAAGCATTAATTGGTGATAATAACTGACTTTTGTTTGACAGTACTATATCAAATCAAAATAATAAGCATTAAAGTACTTTATATCATTATCACAGTTCATATATATAATTAAAATAAAAAAAAAATATTAATTGCTGCATCAATACAGTACAATCTTAAAATAAGCGAAAGCTTGAACTAAAATAAAAAATAACCTCAAGCTAAACAGTAACATAAAACTAAATTAAAAATGACAAAACCAAAACTTTATATAAAATAACGAATGAAAATAAATGTAAAAATACATTTAAAAGCTATAAAAGTAATTAAAAAATGGAATTAAATTTTTTCCAAGAATTTAAATGCAGTAAAAACAGGTGAAAGCTGAATTACATCCTATTAAAAAGCTTCAAAATAAGCATGAAGACAGATATCTTTTCCGTATTCTTTAGTGATTAATAATGCTTTACTTTTGACTGACAGTTGCTGTTAATAATAATAATAATAAGCAGCTGTTTGAGGAGTGGATTTCTATTTCAACGGTTCTCAGCTTCATTGTCCAGGATCCGAATTTTTAAATCCCCTCAGAGATAAAGACTAACGTTAAATCTGAACATGTTGACTGATCTTAATGAAAAATAACCTTAAATTATGGTTAAATCCCCTCATGGTAGTGTTTGATGTGGATTAGCTTTAGCCTGGTGTGCTAGTGAACCGTTATCTTACCTTCCCCTTCAGATCTAACACATAAACAGCGCTCGCCGACATGTCTGCGCCTTCCTCAACCGCTTTTTTACTTAATCTACAGAAGTTCGCTCACTTCTGGCGCATTTGTTAGTTTAATGAAGAGCTGTCATCCGTTTTAGACCCTCAAAGAAACCCCATCATCAAATAGCGGATGGGAGAGATTTTGAGGAACCGGGTGTCGCTGCTGCTGTGAGAGTGAGTGACTGTAGCGCCCCCTGCTGCCCTGGACGAACGACAGAACTACAGTAAAGACCGCAGCGACCAGTGTTTCCTCTCAGAATGTGGGGTTTCACCTTGGAATGCGATTTTGGGCTAGTTTTGACTAGCGACTGGGCGAGTTTGTTTTGTGAAAGCTCTGAAACCGTAGTGTCTGTCAAATTATTATTATTTTTTTTCATTTAAATAATACATTTATAAAATTAATATATTTAAGTATTGATAATTATTTTGCAATTAAGTTAATTATTATAATTATAATTATAATATTATTATCATCTTATAGTTCCTATAGTTATGATATTATTATTATCATATAAATTTATTAAATTAAGGAATACATCGAATTTTTATATAATTTATATTGTTTATTCATTGTTTTTTTATTTCCACTAGATGGCGCTCGATGCTAAGCAGTGCTCAACTTATATTACTTTCCAAGAATAATAGCCTCTACGGACTGAAACACGACCACAGTTTACATCAAGGGGGGTTTATATTTATTTTGGTATCATTTAAAAATTTATTTCATAGCATTTAGTAGAAATTAGTATACAACAAAATGAAGATTCAGCCAAAC
>JAUMHP010000041.1:19248306-19260625 GCA_032361065.1 Enteromius trimaculatus | reverse complement strand
TGTTCAATGTGTATGTGTGTATGGAGTCCTGTCTTTGCCCCACAACAATAAAATATAACTATTAATCTCAATTATGCTAAATAAATGGATCTTGCTCACATCAGTCACATGACTGCCATTAACTAATGCTCGTCTGTGAGGGCAGAGCACGCTCGTTATGAGCCTGGACTTCTGCACCCGGTGCATCATGGGTATTTCTTTAGAGTTTACTTATTTTGTGGGGCTTGGTTCATTTGCAGCCCTTTTATATAAGTTTAACAGTTACTGTCATGGAGAAAGAGGTGTAGGGGAGTGACTTGTTGATGTTGCCCTTCGTTTGTTAAGTGAATGTGATACATTTTAGAATCGTTATAAATGTGAGTTGTTGTCATTTAGCCTACTAACTGCCCTCTATTTTAACTTTGAGCACCCGCCCTGGTAGACGTCTCTGCACGGCCCTGTTATAAAGTGCTACAGGGTTTTAAATAGGCACATACCTTATTGAATAAACACCTGATCTTTCATTTATTTATTTTCCATTTTGAAAATTTAAATATATGAAATTGATTTTGTTAAACATTTCCTTGTTTGATCTTTACTTATTTGGTGAAAAGTCTGATTAGATACCTTAAATGTAATATTTTTGAATTTATAACCCACTGGTTTTGTTTTATGTTTATTTTTTGTCTTTAAATAAATACTTGAGAAAACAGTTCTGTTCTTTAATTGTTTTGTACCAGTGTTTTTGCTTAGACTTGTGTAACTTTATTGCTTTGAGTTTGATGAAGGCAATCGGTTTCCTCAAACCATTTAAGTAAAGCTATATAGTTGTTAAGTTACAATTAGTTACCTGAATTCAAACTGACTGAGTGTAATAAATTTATGGGGCCGGTTTCCCGGATAGGGATTAGATTAAGCCAAGACTAGACCTTTGCTAATTTAGGACATTTAAGAATTTTTAGAGACATGTCTTACAAAAATGCATAATCTGTGAGCATTTTAAGAGCAGACAATGACAGTAATGTATTTTGAGATATCTCAGTGCAAGTTTTTTCCAGTTTAGACAGCTCTTAACATTTATTTTAATCTAGGACTAGTTTAAACCCTGTTCAGGAAACTGCCCCATAATGTTTAATGTTTAAATGGTTTGAGTTTCCGTAATTTGTCGGATTTTATAGTGTATATTTAGTCTATTTAACCCCTTTTAAGCCTGTTAATTGAGCCCATAATGAAATGTATTATGCTTTCCCTGCTGAAAAAAGAGCATATGAAACATTTAAATGGCATGTCTTTGAAATGCCATGTTTACGTGTTGCCTTTAAAGATTGCATGTCTAGTATTTGGAAAATATGTTTTTTGTCTTGTTGCTGCAATACTGTGAATATATTGAAGGTAAAATTCAAGGTAAAGCTCCTCTGGGGAAGTACACCCATGTCGCTATTTTTCTTAGAATGGGAATTGTATTGGTTTTAATGGAAACTTTAATGGTCCCTGTGGGTCTCATGTGAGTTTAGTATTAGTTTGCATTAGCATTGGTGTGTGAATGACATCATCTTAAAAGTTCATGAAGGGTTACAGAAGAAATGCATCCAGTGAAAATATTTTGTACTGTTAACAAACAAAATTTTTCTGAAAGCTAATTTTTTTTTATACCAACCTCAAATTTGGAACATAACGTATTTGGGAGTATCTGGGAGGAAAAAACTAATATATATATATATATATTTATATACTATTTAAATTGTGACTGTATTTTGAGCATTTTTCATCTCAATTTTATTGTAATATTTTTGAGAAATGACAAAATGCAGAGTATTAATTTCACTAGCTGAACCCTAATATTTGACCGCCTCACGAGGAGCATTTGAAGGGTTAATGCTGAAAAGTTTATATCAGGCTGCTCATGTAATTATTTGCGAGTAATCTGCTGGATCTGTGGAGAACTGGAGCAGATATCAGATCTGTGTTTGTATGGCGATGGATCTCTGTGCTCTGATAAAGTGTTCATTTGTTCGTCGCTGTTTTGCTGAGCTCTGCAAACCAAAGTGCTGAGTCTCTGCCATCGCCACTCCATCCCGATCAGATTTTAATCAACAAAAACTTTGTTTTGGACAGCTCTCCCACAAACATCCCATCACAGTGGAACGTCATACATCTCACTAACAGCCCCATTAGATCAGAATGAATTTCTCTTTGAAGAAGAAGACAAGAAAAATCAATCACCTTTTGCTTTTCTCTCTATCATTTGTAAAGAGACTGGCAAAATGAGACATTGATCTGCTTGCAATCTCTTTATCAGGGACATGAGTTGTGACCTCTAGATATCTAACTGGCAATAGTTAATGTTAATATGCATACAGATTTGTTTTTAAACCAGCCTAGCCGTAATCTCAGAAAGTTTATGTGGCAGACACATACTGCTTTGATTTATGAGATCTAGAGACTACTTAATATTTCGGCTGACTTTGAATTAGTATCACAAATCTCAGAGGAAGACCGCATTCACAGACTGAATCACACCACCTCAGTTCTGCCTAAAAATATCTCCGGATGTAAATTTTGATGTGTCCTTGAGCAAGAAATGCCAGGGGTGAGACAGGGGTAAAAAATATAATTTCCAAGCCATTGATTTCCTCAAGAATCTCTTACCCTACAGTGCCACTGTGTGGTTGAATGCACAATTTAATGGTTTCATCTGTCCAGTCTATACATATTTCTATATAGCTATATGTATTGAATGTTTGAACAGTTTAATCACGACAAAAACGCTCGTGTTAGATTTAGTGTTTGTATCTGTATGCCTCGGATTCCACTTTTTGCAGTTGTTTGTTTTTAGGTTTTTGTTTTTGGTCAGTGTATTTTATGAATTGGTTGATCATTTGAATTGCCTTTTTTTTGTGTCTTTTCAATTTTGATGCTTTTTTTTTACTTTTGAAGATTTAATTTGTTTGTTTTTTTGTTGACGTATTTTAGCCTATTTAACTTTTGGTGCTTTTGGTATTTTATTTGTAATAATTTTTTTTATGGTCAATGTATTATTTAACTTTATTTTATTTTTATTTTTTCTGGTTGTATTGTGTTAAATATAACTCAATCCTATAAGTCTCTTTGTGCATCTTTAAATAAACTACTTTTGCTTTGATATTTTGCATTTAATGCAATGATTTGATGCTAAATAATATATTTTTGGGGCTTTTTTTTTTCTCATTAGCGTTGCCAATTTGGTTAACTTATCTCTAATAATAAACACAATACATCTGCTTGTAAAGACTGTTGTGTGGCTGAGTTGCTGATTTGGGGTTTATTCTCATCACACTTGTCAAAGAAGTGTTGTGCATGAGCAGGTCACCATGGAAACGAGCTGGTGCGTTTGGAGCATGATTCCAGCGAGCGTCTTCTAGTGGCCCTCAAGGACTCATTCAAGCCTGATGCAAAGATGTCCACGTTCAGCTGGACAGTATCTTCTGAATTTACAGCCATTTAAAAGTAGCCATATATTTTATTTATTTACTTATTTAATTTGCAAGCAAGCAATCTATTAATTGTAATTTCATTATAGTTTTTTTTTTTCTTCCAGTGACTGATTTCGCACACAAAGCAGAGTGTAGATCACAGAATACAGAGATGTACAGAGATAAGGAGCTCCGGTTTGAACTACGCTTCAACAAAACACTTCAAAATCTTTGTAAAAATAAGTTGAAATGACACTGTTGCATCAATAAATGTGTTATTTGTATCAGTTTTGAATTTGTTAACACTATCGGGTAGGTTTAGGGTTGGATTTAGGACATATTTCCAACATGACAGAGCATTAACTTTTAGCAACAGTCCACGGATATTTCAATTCTGAACTGCCACAATGCATACCTACATCAACTAAATAAAAATGTACCAGCATTCACGTATTGAACCTGTTTAAGCACCAGTCAGTGGGCATTTCTCGTGGGCATCTCCTGCAGCAAGGCATGTGTGTTGCACAAAAATTGCACAACGGTACACATTTTTAGGAGAACAGGTTGTATTTATGTTTGTGCATTCAAGCACAGTGATATACAGTAATTCATATTTGACTATACACTTTTTTTTTCATTTATTTCATGTTTTTGAGTCATTGATGTGGTGGTACAATTATTTCTAAATATCATAATAGGAAATATGATAACAGTATCACCCCAATTTTTCCCCATTTGTAAGTTGCTTTGGAAAAAAGGGTCTGCAAAATGACTAAATATGCTTTTCAATATTGTTTAATTTTTTATATTGCATATTTGTTTCTTTTTATTGCATTTAATTTTACAGAACAAGGGCCACAGTAAGACCGATACCTGACGTGTTTAAATACAGCAGCTGATGAGCACATCAACTCAGACATGGCATTGAGCTCAAAGAGAGTCAAAAAATTCATTAACTCTAGGTTCAGGTGAACCTGAAACTGTCATACGCAATTATCCAATTTCATACTGCAGATTAATGTTTCACTTATAACACTTATCAGTTTCTGACAGACAGTGACAACGCAACACATTGACCCTTGATGGTTTTGACCTTGCTCTCATGGCTGCTCATTAACCAGTTTGACCCATGTACTGTAATTCAGCACATGTAATGTTTGTATTATAGTTATGCTTGTAAAACTTTAACAACTTCACTGGAAAAGCAATTAATGGTTGGAGACTTTCAAATATTTAATTATAAATTACTTGTACAAATGGAAATGAATGTCTCTGTGAGTCACAATAACCAGAGGAACAACAGTTTAATTTCAGATTTTACATACTTCAGTGGTTTCATGCTCAGAGTCCCGCAGCGCTCAAGGGAAACAGTCTGGTTCTCCAATTATATTTCTCTTTTTGGGAGAGGAAAAAAAAAATAAAAAATTCACACAGGGGAAAGAGAACATTGTTCATTCTGGTAAAGTTTTGCAAATCCCACATCTGACGTTAATATTTCAACATTTGTTTTAAAATGAGGACTGCGGATCTCAAACTGATGTGGTGTTTAATTAATTGAATTTAATCAAATATTATATATATTTGCAAGTTCAAATCTCAAAGGCACAGAGTCTTGGTGGAGTTCAAAAATTAATGGCATACATAAACATTTTAATAATTAAGCAGTGGCTCTTAAATGTCTTTCTGAGTTCTTGAGAAATATGAAATTATTCTCTGAGTGTGATTAATAGCATCTTGTGTTGAATGTTATTTGTTCTGTGACTGAATTTATAATGAATTGATTGCGCTTCTGTTTTATTCAGTGTTGTGTTGGCTCGTCTTACACATGTGGGTTTTTAAATTGGGTTATAAATACATTTTAAATAAAAACTACTGATGAAAAACTACAATGATCCACTGGCTATTGTTATTTAATATGTAAAAATAGCCTCAAGTGTACATAAAACATTAATTTATCATAGAATAATGCATAATAATTACACTTTTTGCATAATTTTTGACACACTTAAAGTGCCCCTATTATGGGTTATGAAAGGTTCATATTTTGTTTTTGGGAGTCCCCAACAAGAAGTTGACATTCATTCAAGGTCAAACACTAGGGGTGGGCATGGATTCATTTTTTTTAATCTAGATTATTCTAGGTTAAAATGGCTCATTTGAATTCCGCCAAAGGCATCCAGAATGCTACCTTAATAATGGCTAAAAGAAAAGCCCTGTTCGGACGGGACTAGTTTTACAGGGGGTCGTTAGAGAATGTTTTGTTTCACAGACGTACTTGGTGATTTTAAACCTGTCTGAATCTGCCATGTCTGTGTTTTTCTCTCACAACCTCTAATTCTAGAGTCCGAATGCAATGTCTGTGATATTATTTTTCAAAACCCGGTTCCTTGTGTGTTTTAGCCAACACGATATGCTGCAGATGCTCTTACCACATGCATGTTTAATATAGTTTGATATAATAAAAAATAAATAAATACAAATGAAGAGCCAGATGACGTAAACCGTTAAGACTGGCTGTTGTAATATCAGTATCAGGTAAGATTACTCACGTTCATTTCTGCACTCAGTTACATACGTTTTAATTATCAAAATTAAACATGTTTACTACAAATAAAAATCATAATAGTTGAACTAAAGTAACCGCACATTAACATGGTTTTGCTGAACTAGCCATTTATCTTCACCATGGCATTTGTGATTATACTAATTGTTATCCATCTGAAGTACTGTAGCAATGAACGCATACAAAGCGTGTGATCTCTGTGACCCCCAGATGTACAAAACACACCCTCTCACTTCTGTAATAAACATGGAGGTGTTAGTCCTGTCTGAAATTGTACATGAAAATCATAGACGACAGGTGAATCAAAGCTCACACATAGTTTAGAAAACTAGTCCCGTCTGATTAGGGCTATACAGCGCAATCATCTAGGTACACATCCGCGCTAAAATATCAAGGTGAAAGTCATCATAGCTTGCGTAGTATAGACCCAGCTCCCAACACAATTTAGTGAATTATTGATGCTATAAAGAGTCTCACGTTAACGCAGCACATTAACGCCGATAACGGCCCACCACAATCAACAACACTTTCATTATGCAATTATTATTCCCTTACTTCTCAAGGACTCCTTTATTGCATGACGCTAATCTGGGGTGATTGGTCTCATTTTCATCTCATCATCCCAGTAATGCCTGATAAAGTAGCATTTGTGTTGATTTGTGTGCAGCGTTACGGGAGATATTTTAATGCTCCAAAAGTGGCACCTATTGGTGAAAAATGAATTTGCATTTTCATTCACACCAACGAAAAGACTAACAAGTGTGCAGCCAATATGCTATTATTTTATGTTGATGTCAACATGAAACAACTTAGTATTCATTTTAAAAACGACTCATTTCAGTGATTCAGAGTCAACTCTTTCTTTTGAGAGACAATAAATTTATACATCCTGCAAAGGTATAAATCTGAAAGTGCATTATGCTTTCATTCACTTGTGTGCTGTGTTACACAATGCATGAAAGATTTTCAAAAATCCATAAGGGCACAACAGATGTTTGAAATGACTGAATACATTTCAAACTGATATTTTAAATTATAAATCTTACATACAGTGGCTTTAACGTCTACTATGCAGATGTTTTAGTCCATATACTCAGCGCTGAGGCCTGACATCAGAATGTCCTTCATGAAGGGGAAGATGTCAATGATCAGGCAGGTGAAGTAGTGGAACCAGGGGTAGTAGGCCTCTCTCTGACGAGTCGCCCCGGCTTTGATAATGCTCAGAGCAGCTTCACTGGCAGGATAGGCAGTCATCGTGGCGTATCCTCTGCAGAATATAGTTAAGAGTGATTTAGCCAATTACTACTATAACGCCTTTTAAAAAGTGTATGAAATTAATACATTTATACAAAGTGACAAGTAAGAATGTGCTTCAGTCTCTATAGCACTACATGAAAACTATAGTCCAGACATGTTACTTCGTTCAGTTTTGTCAAGATTCTTAAATCATGATCCAGGAGACGTTGAGTGGCGTCTGGTGTCAATAGTTATGTTTAGCACATTGCTCTGTCCACTATAATAGATCATCAAGGTAACAATATAAATGAGCCAGAGGACAAACTGCAAATGAATTCATAAACTGCTTCCTAAAAATATCATGATTGATGCACAGAATAGAATGGAAACATTGATTGCATTTGGGCCGCACCAATGTCCTTGAAAGATCTGGATAGAACAAACATTTACTCAACTATATATGAAGAGTTCATTTACAAAAACATCACTCTGTTTTTAACAATTTTCAAAAATCATCTTTGTTACAGTACAAGTTATAAGTTTAATGTATTTGTACATGCTAAAATTAGCTTATAAATGTTTTTTTCCCCTTGTTTGTTCATTTTAACCAAACAAATGGAACCTTACTGTAAAGTATTACCCACACAAAAAAACACCACCAAATTGCGTATTATAGCTTGCATAGAGACAACAGCATATTTTTCTTAGATTTTTTGCAACTAAAAGAAAAAAACATATCCAAAATGTAACATTTTATAAATGCATTAAACATGTTTTGCATGCAAATGAACAATTTAAAGATTACATTTAGATTAAAAACTCCTCTAAAGATTGCCAGCAACCTCATGAAATATCAAAGGCACAAACTATCAATTTAACCTAGGAAACATGCAATACCGTGTTTGCTATATGATAGAAATGTTGATTCAACCAAATGGCTTTAATTATATAATTTATAAATTAGTTGTGTAATGTACTTGATAAATGTGGGAAAAAATGGTTACGTGAGTTAAACTGGTTATTACTGTGGCAGAAGAAAGCATTTCTGATAATTCAAACCAACTTAATCTTGTTCATGGCTGATTCTGTGTCTACCAGTCCGAGGATGAGGATGGAAACAGACACGTTGCTCTTCTTGAGTGCCAGTTCGGTCTGCAGTGCTCCGAAGAAACCGTTCATAGCAAACTTGGTAGCAGTGTACGGAGCCACGAATGGACTCGCCAGCTTACCTGAATCAGGGAGGAAAACAGCCAAAAGTGTTCTATCCAGTTTCAGCAAGAACATTTAATTTAGATTAATAACAATATCAAAACATGTTCCAACTCTTTTCATTTTTCACCTGCCACAGAAGACACTACAATGATGGATCCACCAGACACTTCCAGAACAGGAAGAGCTGCTGCGGCCATTTGCGTGTAACTCACAAAATTCACCTGCAGCAAGTGAGAGATCAGTGTGAAAAGAAAATGAAGAAATCCACACACTGCAACCATGTAGCAATAAAATCCTGTGTTTGACCTGCATGAGTGACCTGACGTGATCAGAGTCTCCATTCCAGAGTTCAACATTGGTGTTTCCAACATGATTCACCACTAGAAAATCCAGCCCACCTGCAGGACAGAAATCAGGAGTATCACGTTCAGCAAAGTTTGGAATAATTAACATTGTATGTTTTTAAAAGAAGTTAGAACTGTTTTTTATTGTAATATATTGTAAACTTTAATTTGTTGCTTTGATGCAAAGCTGAATTTTCTTTGCAGTCTTCAGTGTCAATTGATCCTTCAGAAATTATGAATCTAATGATTTGCTGATATGCTGATTTTCTTATGAATGCTGAAAACAGTTTCTACCATTTAAATGTTTGGGGCAGGTAATATTTAATATTTTAAGTATGAAATTCCTACCTTTATTTATCAAGGACACATTAAATACACATTAAAAAGTGACAGAAAAGACTTTTTTAAATTGAATTTTGCTATTTTAATAATCCTGAAATACATATATATCCATATATACGCACAGTATATATATATATATATATATATATATATATATATATATATATACACACACAAGTATATTTAACAACAAAAAATGGTTTTAAGTCGGTTATTTCTATCTGAACTGTAAATATCAGTTTCCATTTCCAAACATTATTTTTACAGCTTTTGTTAGAACAGCTTCTGTCCAGAGGTACACTTGCCCAGAGTTTTTCAGGTATTTTAATTTTCTTCATCTTGGAGACGTTGTCACAGTTCTTCAGGATTGAGTCTTAGTTTGTTCTGTTACTGGATGATGATCAGATCAGATCTCTGTGGATCACTGGTTGTTTTCAGACAATAATCTCACTGCATTAGTACAATTAATGATAAAAATTATGTTTGGAAATGTAAACTGATATTTTCAACTGACACGATACCACAAAAGATAGAAATAACTCACTTAAAATCATTTTTTGTTGCTGAAAATACTAGTGGCCTAAGACTTTTGCACAGCACTGTAGATATCATGGTTTCTACAAAAATAATAACCAGCAAAACGTATTTCAACATGCAGAAATAAGCATATCAGCATATTAGAATGATTTCTGAAGGATCATGTAACACTGAAGACTGTAATGATGCTGAAAATTCAGCTTTGCATCACACAAATAAATTATATTTCACAATATATTCACACAGAAAAAAGCTTTTTGTAAATTTCACAATTTTACTGCGGTGCTATTTTAGATCAGTAAATGCAGCTTTGGTGAGCAGAAGAAGCCTTTCAAATGGGAGTATATTTCACATACACTATAATGGAATCATTTCTCACCCAGTTTCTCCACAGCATATTTGAAGACTCGCTCAGGGTCAGTGGGGTCAGACATGTCTCCGGTCACATACATAGCCTTCTTTGCACCCAGTTTCACACACTTCTGCACCACCTGAACATCCACAGGATATGACTTACATTTGTAACTTTTATTAGCTCAGTTTTTACTTTCACGCAACATCATCGTATTGCTCCCCTTACACAGAATTCTAAAAAGTCACAGCTTTACAGCCTCAAACTAAATATGATGAATGATCATTCATTGTTTAACACAATAAGTAATATCTTAAAGCCTTTTGAGTTTTTGAAACCATTATTTAAAAACTGTTTTGGGACAAAAGAACTGACCTTTTTCAGAGCATCTACTCGTCTGGCAGTGATGACGATCTCAGCTCCGAACTTTGAGTAATGGTAGGCCATCTGCTCCCCGATGCCTGAACTGGCCCCTGTTATCAACACCCGGGCCCCCCGAACAGACTCTATGTAAAAGAACACAGCGGCTTCAGTGTAATTCAGGACATCTTACTGGTTTTCAGGTAACCTAACCACTACATTATTTAACACTTATTAAGACCTGAACTCACATAAAGATCAAAACCTAAAAGTTAGAAGCAATCTTAACTATGAAGCCTTCTGTATTTAATGCACAGTAGTTCTGAGGCCCCCAAATAATCAACATGATCAAAGCTTTGCTGAAAAACCTGTTGTGCACAATCTACTTCATGCAATCTATCGGCTAATTTATACTTTTAAGCAAACAAAAGGCCTTTCCCTTTCAGTTGGTCACTCCGAGTCACGTCGCATATGACTGACGAAATTGGGATCTCACTTCGAGAGATCACAGTGTGAGTATAAATGAGCAGCTGGTGCAGCGCATACTCAGCTTTTCACTTCAGAGCACAACGTTTAGCTCCTTCCCCTAGTGGCTGGTGTGATGGCATTGTCAGTGGTGGTCGTTCCGATGTTGTGTGCAAGCGGCTATCTCCCCTGTGCACCTCAGCACACCAATACAGCTTTCTAAAAGAGTAACTCACAGGTGGAACGTCGTTGCCTGGGGCTAGTCACGATCGTTGCCTCTCGTGCCTGGGCTTGAAGCATGCCAAGGTGGCTTTCGTGGGATAAGTCATGTTCTCATTGTGCGGACCAGACTTTGCTTTCTGCAAAAGGGCGGGGTACCCGTTCCTCTGCCCAGATCCTCTGCCACTCCCTCCCCCAGAGGAGGGCCGGGTGGAGAATCTTTTGTTTTACCCCAAAATCTCGACAAAAGAGCAGTTTCTTCTTTCTCTGGGTCCCCAGAGGGGACGAGGTGTTTTGGATGGGCCAGTTTCATATCACACTCACTCTCCTCTCTTTACACCTCACTTCCGCCGGAACACAGATAAGACTTGCACACACTCAGACCACGCCTCGGACTGACTACGAAATGTTTGAGCCGGGTCCCTGTGTTCCCCTTCACTGCCCCTCCGCAGGCACGTTGGTGCTCCGGTTTGTACCACTAGCTTGGTCTCTGGAAGTCCATCTGGAAGATGCTATGTTGACCAGACACAAAGCTTCTGGACCTCAGACCAGCTCTTTTTCTGTCACAGAGGTCGGCAGAAGGGGAATGCCGTCCACAAGACCCAATGGATAGTGGACACCATCACCCTGGCCTACCAAGCACAGGGTGTGCCCTGCCCCCTTATGTTACGGGCCCACTCAACAAGGAAACCTCACTGGCAGATATTTGTAGAGCTGCGGGCTGGTTGACCCCGAACCCATTTGCTAGATTCTAAAGCCTTCGTGTGGAACCAGTATCTTCCTACCTGAAAGGACTTCATATGTCTATTCGACAGTTTAGAACTAGAGCCTGTGTTCCCCGGCAGACCTTCTGCTACCGGTAGAGGGTTAAATCTCCTCCAATTTTCCATATGCACTGAAATGCTGTCCACTACTGACAGATAGTGTTTCAGTCCAAATATTGTTCCAGTCTTACTGAATGGGTAGTGCTTTGATAACAGTAGCTGGCCTCTTGTGGTGAGCCCCGGCCTACGCCAGACAGAGGGGGATTGGAAGACTCCCGCAGCGTCCATGGCGTTTTGGTAGGGATCCCAACTTCGTTGGTCATATCCGACGTGACTCGGAGTGACCGTCTGCACCAGCTGCTCATTTATACTCACGCTGTGATCAGCTGCAGCTGGATGCAATCAGTGGACGCCAATGTTCCCTTGTCTGTCGGTCACTATGACGTTATGTCGTGACGACAGACTGGGGTCATTCAATTGGGAGCCCTGATTCG
>JAUMHP010000041.1:19229392-19239571 GCA_032361065.1 Enteromius trimaculatus | reverse complement strand
TAAAAACATCACAATAATCCACAAGAAACTCTTTTATTCACTTCACAAGATATTAACTGGACTGGAGCAGTATGGATTAATGTGATGTTTTTACCAGCTGATTGGATTCATTCTGATGGCACCCATTCACTCCACAGCATCCACTGATGAGAAGGAGATGTAATGCTACATTTCTCCAAAACTGTTTGAAGAAGAATCATAGATTTACCTGAGGGTGAACACATTTTCAGCTAATTTAAATTTTAGGTGCACTATACGTTTAAAATAATGTTGAAATTAACTTAATATGCTTTTTACATGTTGCACACGTACCGGTATCCCTGCAACGTCATCATATATCAAAATACCATAGCACTGTCATTCAGAAACAGCACATTTATACTGCTTTTACTCACCTGCCCCTTTTCTTGGACATGTTTCCAAAACCTCAAACACGCCTAAAAAAGAAAAACGGCAGATTTACAAATAAACCAACAGTCAAGCATAAACCATAGTTTTTTTTAATGGACTGGTCAACTTTGAGATTTTTCTTGCATTACATTTTAATTATCCACTTCAGAGGCATTTAAACACCAGTCACAATTTTATCCTTATCTATATTCTGAACGTTTTATAATGATATATCATTTACATATTTTTATACAACATTTTATTAATAAAAAGCACAAGAAAAATGTACTGTCCAATCAGCTGGGAAGTATGGTGAAATCTATTAGTTCAATGTTTACCTGTGGTGTTTTTAGGGTTAAAAGCAACGCACACAAGCACAGATAACACTTTCATTTCAGCACACAGAAACTGTCAGCATATGGCTGGCCACATGATTTTGACAGCTCCATTCAGTCCTAAATCTGCTACAGATAAATCTCTTACATTAGTTTAGATATTATATTTTATCATGAATTGTTAAACAGATGTGACTTGTGTGTGTTACACAGTGTATGTCCACGTTGTCTTTTGTTATTTTGTAGCTTTGCCACATTAATCTGGCTGGCCTCTGATTGGACAATGACTCAACAGCGCCCATGTTGCATAATTACATCGAATCTGCGGCATGTATTCGTGTGTTTATGGTTTAATATCGAGTTAGAATTGACGTGGAATTCCCGCAGAACATACATCCTCAATATTGCGGCGTAATAGAGGCCGGTTTATTTTTCATGTCTTAATATGTAAAAACTGTGCTGTTTCTGCATATGAGGTCCAATATATACCATTCACATCCTAACTACCACACCTGACATCAGAAATGCAACTAAACAAGTGTCGAGAATCTATAAAAAGCCAGAGAATCGGGTCGCTTAGCTGCTTCACATAAAAACCACCAACGCAGCTATAAAATGCTGGCGTTTCTGTCCTTTACGCCAACGGCAAAGTCCGCTTTACCTTCGGATTTAATCGTTATACACACTCTAAATTCCACGTGGACGTGTGTTTTTGTATAATTTGTAAGAAAAGCAAGATTACCTGGCCTCTATTTTCATGTCTATGATGGACTTCCCTCTGCAGAGATCCTCATGTATAATGCTCCTCCAGACGTCAGGCAACAAGCTGGCACGGCCAGTGTAAACTACTACTCCCGCAATGCATTGTCGGTGACATTAGCGTGTACAGCGAGCAGGGAATTCTGGGAAATGTAGTTGAGAGGGTGCGTGAACTCAGAAAGGGGCGGATACGCATTCTTCCTGTGTTTTGTGTTTGACTGCCTGTGGAAATGTTAAAATAAAAGCCAGCAATAAAAGGAATTACTTACGAAACACTTGCATAAATGTCATCAGTGATTATAAAATCTCTCTGGATGGTATTTTGAATATAATAGGCGGGGTAATGTTTACTACATTTATCAGCACTGATGGAACTACATTTCCCAATACACACCGAGACTTCTCTTTGTCATTCCTATGGTCAGATTTGGAGGAATGGGCCTTGGCTTTATTCAAACCATGTTTCATGTAAGGGGAAAAAACATTAAATTACAAAGTATTCCATCATCCTATAATTTCATCTATGATCCTACTTAATCAATAATTTTATTAGCCTAACATAAAAAAATTACGTAAAAGACACGAAATGTATAATCCCCAAAATAAGTCTTGTTATTTTTATTTATTTTTATTTTTATTTTGTAAAGAATAATATATTGTTTTGACTTTACTCAAACAGGAACAGAGTTCAGTACATATATTACGAGATAATGGTCAAATGTTCCCATGATAAAGCAGCTTTACATATTTGAATTTGCAAACCCGAAACTTAAAGTTATGCATATTTAAATATATTTAAATGACACGTCTGAAGATCCATACTGTTGTTCGTCGTAATGCAATGCTTTAGATTGAGAGTCCTCTGCATTATTTGATATTCTCCACTAGAGGACACTAGTGCTTTATTCTCAGAACAGCTGGACCTCAGAACAGCTGGACCTAAACATATAAACTTGGCAATAGTAAAGATGTTATTAGTCACAGTTCATTCCCTTATTGTTTGCTAGATTAAAAATAAACGAACAAACAAAAAGAACAGATCACACACCAAAGTGAGGTAAAAGACTACACAGAATAAAAAAAAAGACAAATAAGCAAATCTACCCATCTATCTATTGTTCTGAAGGTTGTAACATTTATCTTGAATAGCGTGATAATTTATCATAAATATATATATATATAAATAAGAGAATGCATCTTGGAAAAGGAAAGGAAAGGGAAATGGAAAGATCTCCTTCTCTTATTGGAGGAGAAAAAAAGGAAACAAGAGATGTAGGGATAGAAAATATATAAACAATTTGTAATGAAAATGTAAATGGAATTTATTCATACATACATGCTATATATATATATATATTTATATATATTTTTATCACAACATTTTCAAAGCTTTCTGGATTGAACATTATTTTTAAAAAATAACAGCTGCGGTGAGTGTGTGTAAAGGTTTGTCTTTACGGTGCTAAACGCAGCCTAATCATGTTATCTTATTGATTTCTAGATCTAATTTTCACTATTTTATTTCTGTAACTTCGGGTCCTGAATGCTGAGCTGTGAATCACTGGATGAGTGAAGCTCCACTGGGATTGGACGGATGTCTCATTTCTCTTGACGTGTTTACAGGCCTTGAGCAATTTATTACTCAAAATATCCCAGACAGCACTAACTAAATTCTCATTCTGTGGAGTTTTCTTCATTCCAATAATAAAAAGGCAGTAACTGACACACTGAATGGCTTTTTTGGAGGTCATCCTGGCAGTCAAGATCTATCACCATCCTCCATAAAGCATCTCAGGGCCATCAGAACAAAAGCAAGCAGGCAGTAAAGCAGTTTCCCGAGGCGGTGGCTCTCATCAACAGCTAAACTGCTCTCTGCCTGAGATGTGCTTTTTGTTTTTGTCTGCGTATTCTTCATGCTGACTACTGCACTGATTGGTATTTGTAATAGTTCAAACAGGCTGATGTGTATGAAGGTATGTTTACATGAAGAAATATAAACGCTTTGGTGAAGTGGGGGTTTGGTTTGGCTCATGGTCACTGTGAGCTCAAGGGCCGCTCTGGAACTAGTCGTCACAGCAACAGTGTTAAAACTAAATCGCATCTTTAAGTTACTGCACAGAAAGGCTGGGTTGTAAATGTTCCCTCAGGCCATCAAGCACCAACCAGCCTTGATCTTGTATGAAAAACACTTCCCAGTGGGAAAGATATCTCCTCTGAAAGCTATTTACAAACCGTCGACAGCTTTAATGTAGCCTGGCCGCCTGCTGACTGACGACATTCATCATCAAACATAACATGCTTTCTCACTGATGGACGTGCTGAAAGAAATCAAAAACTTACATATTACCTTACATATGGAGAAATGATTCACCTAACATATTATCATAGAGCAGTATGTTATAGTATGTAGTGAAATCTCTTTCTTATACCCATTTCCTTTTTCAAATTTTACATACTATTTCACATTTATACTACATACACACACATATTAATTTACCATATTCTAATTTCTATACTTCCCACATTGATTTCCATTTCTTATATTGTTGTCTATTTCCACAGTTACATTCATAGTTCCCCCTATATATATATATATATATATATACATATATATTGTGGCGGGAATTCCGAAGGCAATCAGCATCACCCTGGCAACCAATCGGGATGGATATCGTAGGGCCGTTGCCGAGGTCTGGTCGGGGACACGAGCACAACCTCGTAATCGTGGACTACGCCACCCGGTACCCTGAGGCAGTCCCCCTTCGCCAAGCCACCACCAAGAACATCGCCCGTGAGCTGTTCCTGCTCTACAGCTAGGTGGGCCTTCCATCAGAGATACTGACCGACCAGGGAACCCCCTTCATGTCCCGGCTAATGGTTGACCTTTGCCGGCCGCTGAAAGTAAAGCAAGTGAGAACATCTGTCTACCATCCCCAGACCGACGGCCTCGTCGAGAGGTTTAATCAAACTTTGAAACAGATGCTCTGCCGAGTAGCTGCCGAAGACAAGAAGAACTGGGACCAACTCCTACCTTATGTACTGTTCGGCATCCAGGAGGTGCCCCAAGCATCCACAGGATTCACCCCCTTTTAGCTCCTGTTTCTACTCTCACCCTTCCAGATCCCATGGTTGTTGATACCAACCCCGCCCTGTCCGTCGCCCAGAAAACAGAGCTGCGGCCCCTGGTCATCTAAATGAGGTCTCCGACTTCGACAGCTATCCCATGCCCCGAGTGGATGAACTGCTGGAGCGCCTGGGAAGGGCCCGGTACATCACAACCCTCAACCTCACAAAGGGCTACTGGCAAGTCCCGCTCACTGAAGAAGCAAAGCCCAAAACAGCCTTCTCTACGCCATCTGGACACTGGTAGTACCGGACCCTTCCCTTTGGGCTACACAGTGCTCCAGCAACATTCCAACGGCTCATGGATGTAATACTCAGACCCCATCAAACCTACGCTGCTGCCTACCTGGATGACGTCGTGGTCCACTCGGAGGCATGGGAGGACCATCTGGCTTTGGAGGGTGTTGTCCAAGCTCCGTCGGGCTGGACTGACTGCCAACCCCCGCAAGTGCCATCTAGCGATGAATGAGGCGAAGTACCTGGGTTTCACCATGGAACGAGGATTCATCAAGCCCCAAGACAACAAGGTTCAGGCCATCCTGGACGCCCCGAAGCCCTCCACAAAAACCCAGGTACGAGTGTTCTTGGGGTTGGCGGGCTATTACCATTGTTTTATCCCCAGCTTTGCCTCTATAGCTGCCCCCCTGACAGAAATGACCAGGAGGGGCAACCCGACAGGATTCGTTGGACGGAGGAAGCTGAGCAGGCCTTACAGGTGATCAAACGGGCGCTGACCACGGAGCCGGTCCTCCGCGCCCCGGACTTCAGTTGCCTCTTCTTGCTCCATACGGATGCTTCTGGCACGGGACTGGGAGCCGTGCTCTCCCAAGTCCAGGAGGGAGAGGAGCATCCGGTGGTCTACATCAGTCGCAAGCTGACCCAGGCCGAGAGAAACTATGCAGCCGTGAAAAAAGAAGCTCTCGCCATCAAGTGTGCAGTCCTGGAGCTGAGGTATTATCTGTTGGGCCGTAAATCCACTCTGTTTACAGATCATACTCCGCTCCAGTGGATGGCCCGGCCCAAAGATAACAACAATGCCGACAGGCTCTCTCGGACCTGGGCAGCATATGCAGGTCTGTCAGGGGTCACTCCCCTCCCTCCCCCTACATCCCCCTTTGTTTCTGCCACCAGGACCAGGACGTTGCTTAGGGAGGGAGAGTGTGGCGGGAATCCCGAAGGACAATCAGCGTCGCCCTGGCAACCAACAACCCACACATGGATCCACTCAGCACGGACCAATCAGTCACGGTTTGGATCCAAATATAAGCTGGCTCCCCAGCACAGAAGACTGAGAACTATCTTCGATGGTGTGTGAACTTACCTGCTGTCTCTTTCATTACCTCCACAGACTCGCCGTGACCGATTGGTCCCCACTTCCGGGATTGCTTCACTCGGGGTTAAAGCACATCTTCCTGCACCTACCCCACACTGGATATCACTGGAGCACCAAAGGAGAAGAAGAGTCACCACAACATAAAGTGTTTGTTCACTTTATGCACTTCTGTCAATAAATATCATTTTTCTCCAAAAACTCTTGCTGGCATAAATGCTAAGAAAACATGACACTTATGAAAACATGATTAAAAAGCTTTAAAGAACCCAGTGTGAGATCAGTAATAAATTATGTTTTCCTTTTGATATTGTGGTAACGAAGAATTGATGAGGACGTTGAAGATCTTGAGGAAGATGTTTATTGCAGTATAGCAGTGACAAAGGCAAAGCACATGTGTACCTTGGGTTCAGCTGAGTAAGAATGAACCCAGAACATCCTTCGTTCAAACCTTTTATACAGTTAAAGTTTACTCCTTTTGTACCAGCTGTGATCTGTATGTTAATCATGTTCTAACACCTCTTTGTCTGAGATGGTTCTCAGTATCCCACACCCGCTTCCATGCAACAATGGGTGACCATTTGCTCAATATTTGACTATCCCAAATGGTCTTCAATAACTATTGACTTATCTCTCCTCTATATTTAAGCCTTCTTGGTAGATGGGCAGGATCAAACACATATTGTGGAGTGGAATCTGGGTCGAGGCAAACTATAGATTCTTACACATGGTTGATGTTTTAAAAATAACTCTTGGTGTAAGAAGTTTTTAGATTCAAATATTTTCTAAAAAGAGCACAGATACTTTTCAGAGCTTCAGATCTTATCAGTGAGTGAAAGTGACATCATTTCCTGTAACTTTTCTGAGAGATTTACTGTAACTTTTCCACAATTCTGAGAGATAATTCCACCAATTTAAAATTGGTGTGGTAACATGATGCAAGATTTGGGGACACACTTTTTTCTAAGAAAAAAAATATAATTCTAAATAATTTAAAGTTGTAGAATTAAGTAAGTAACTATTTAGGTTTTTTTAAATAAAATGAACAAACTGTTGCCAAAAGAAAAGTGCTATAAAATATATATAAAACCCCAGAGTCTGGAGAAAGAGAGGAGAAGTTCACGTTGCTTGAGGTCCAGTGTAAAGTTTCCACAGTCAGTGATGGTTTGGGGTGCCATGTCATCTGCTGGTGTTGGTCCACTGTGTTTTCTGAAGTCCAAGGTCACGCGAGGCTGTATACCAGGACGTTTTAGAGCACTTCATGCTTCCTGCTGCTGACCAACTTTATGAAGCTGCAGATTTTATTTTCCAACAGAACTTGGCACCCGCACACAGTGCCAAAGCTACCAGTACCTGGTTTAAGAACCATGGTATCCCTGTTCTTAATTGGCCAGCAAACCTGCCTGTCCTTAATTGTGAAGAGGAAGATGCAATATGCCAGAGCCAACAATGCAGAAGAGCTGAAAGCCACTATCAGAGCAACCTGGGCTCTCATAACATCTGAAGAGTGCCACAGACTGATCGACTCCATGCCACGCCGCATTGCTGCAGTAATTCAGGCAAAAGGAGCCCCAGCTGTGCATGCTCATACTTTTCATGTTCATACTTTTCAGTTGGCCAAGATTTCTAAAAATCCTTCTCAAGTAATATTCTAATTTTCTGAGATACTGAATTTGGGGTTTTTATTAGTTTCACTTCTTGAATGAAATTAGTGAAATAAATCAGCTTTTTGAAGATATTCTAATTATATGACTAGCACCTGAATATTATTGTGGCATTCTGCCCCTGTCTGTCCTGTCTCCCCCGTGTCTTTGTGTATTTTGGTTTAGTCCTGTCTGTTTTGGTTTTGCCCAATTCTGTTTAATTCGTCTCACCTGTTTTTTACTCCTGCCTGCACTTTAGTCTTTGATTTGTTTGCCCTTTAAATACTGTTGTCTTTTGGTTGCATTTAGGTCTCGTTAAAGTAATGTTGTGATGTCTCTCCTGTCCGTGAAGTTCTGTGTTACCCGCCTGTGTAATCTTTTGCTGCCTCGTCAGCTTTTTTGTTTTGCACTCTGGTCCTTTTTTTTTGTATTAAATACTTTTGTTTTTGAATTCGTCGTGTCCTTTGCTCTTTTTGCTCCGCCGAGAGGTTCGCCGCACGCACTCACAGCGAGCCTCACGTTAAAATTATACAGGGTATTTTTAAGTTGTATTTTCATTTATTCCCAATATTAGGAAATGGTTTACATGTTGTTCACATATGTTTCCTTGCATTTCCGGTTTCCTTTCTTCTCCTCCAATTAATTTGATATATTTGAAATAATTTAAATTAATATATTTGATATAATTTGAAATATTTAATATTTAAGTTTCCAATTTGTTTCTAATATCCTAGTTATTCTGTTCCAATGTTAAAAATGTATTTAATATATATATATATATATATATATATATACACAATTCTTGTTTCATTTTTACATTAATTTTAACTTCCTTTCTTTTCCCATTTCCATATTTACTTCCATTTCTCCTTTTCTTTCTCCTCTCTCTCACTCTGTTCATTCCAAGGTTGGCGCAGGGTCACGTGACTAGGAGAACCCATACAAGCATACAATCTCCTGAGAACCGGAGGACAGAAATAGCCCACCCCTTCTCTCTCTCTCTCTCTCTCTCTCTCTCTCTCTCCTGTGCCATTTTTGTCTGTGGTTACGGAGGGTATTTGTCTTCCCATTGGGTCGTCCTCTGTGAACGCCCACCCTTTCATTCTCTCACTACCTCATAATTGGATGTTCATGCGCGTACAGTATGATTAATGTAACATTGCATGTGTTTGTCTTCTCTGACCGCAGGCCCTCTCTCATAGACCCGCCACCCCAGTACTGAACAGCAGCAGGGACGGGGGGCGAGGTGTCTGATTAATTTGAAGGGAGGGGACAACACCCTCCAGAGATCTGATCCAGATTCTCACAGTGACTTGTGTTTCCTCACCGGATAGCAACACGTTATCGGATGTGTTAAATACGGTGGCCGAGAGAGCTCAGCGCACTGCAAACTTAAGATGCATGTTTTCTTAATGTTTTTATGTTTTCTGAAGTTTGAGCTCTCTCGGCCACAGTAGTTAAAAGATTATAGGCACGACCGATAACATGCAACTGTACTACTGCTGGATTAGCAGCATGCATTGTGTGTATTACGCACAGTATGCAAACTGTCTATACGTATGCATCAAAAGTGCGCATCAAGTCACACTACTGTATCTCACACTGCAATGTTTTTGACTTGATTTGCCATTTATAATAAGACATATGTACTAATTGGGGCAATATACAATGAATTTTAACTGCCTCATTATTTTGTTGAATGTATCATTGTATCAGGTTGGCTGTCAGGCATGAATATGAAAATTAACTTAAAAAGGAGTAACCTGAGCCATACAGAGACTAAAATATCATAGCCTTGCATCCACGAAAAAAATAGGAATAGTTTACTCAAAAATTTGCATTTCGGGTGTGTGTGTTCACGGTGTGTGTGTGTGTGCATGGTTGATCACTTCTCACTGCTGTGTATGTGCACTTGGATGGGTTAAACACAAAGCACAAATTCCTAGTATGGGAAACCATACCTGTCGTGTCCTCTCCTTTCCTTTCCTTTGCACAACAGAATGATTTATCTGTTTATTTGCAGAAGGATCATTACAGACTTGACACTCTTGCATAGTTTTTGTACTGCCTTAACCATCAACACACACAAAAATAAGGAAAATTCATGTATGCTCACGCAAACTTTGGGTGAACTCTCATATGGCCTGTAAGTCTTTCTCTCTCTCTCTCTCTGTTCTTATCCCACAGTGGGTGTTGATGCTAAATTGAGGTTATTTCTCCTGCTCTTCACACGTCTGTAATTAGCACAGGGTGTTTTTAACTCTAATTTATCACTTGTCAGAGAACGTGTCCACGACTCTCACTTGTTTCCTCCTGAAACTGAACACACAGTTATCCACGCTTAATGCAACTGTTTGCATGTCACACGTGTGTTTATGATCAGTAAATCTAAAACACACACTTACATACACACATACAGGTGAATACCTGTATGAAGAAGAAAAACTCTATGGGATGTTGAAGCTCAAAGAAATATATATTTTTTTATAATTAATACTTTTATTTATCATTATTCATCATTAAATGTTACATAAGTATATTAAATAAATACTGCTTAGATAGATAGATAGATAGATAGATAGATAGATAGATAGATAGA
>JAUMHP010000041.1:19203396-19222865 GCA_032361065.1 Enteromius trimaculatus | reverse complement strand
AACTAATTATTACTTAACACAATTTAAAAATGCTATTACATACTGGGTAGTTAACACATTCCTTAGTAGCTAATAGTGACTTGAGGGTTATTAAAGAACAACCTATTAGTTTCACAGTAACTTCTTATTAGTTATGCAGTAAGTAAGATACAGTATTCTAAGTGTTACCGAAGATTTATTTATAGCAAATGTAAAAGCCCTTTCAGAACTAGAACTTTAGTTCAGAACTACACTTTATTCACACACCGCTCACAACGCCTCTGTATTTCTGATTTCTCTCAACAGGAGACTTGTCAGTCAATAAATAAGAAAACAAAGTAACTGGTGTTACTTTTTTGAAAAAGTAACTCAGTTAAATTAAAAAGTAATGTGTTACTTTACTAGTTACTAATATTATTACGTAACTTGCGTTACTTGTAATGCATTACCCCCAACACTGATAGCAACACCCTGACAACCAGCCAGAACACCTTAGCAACTGCATAGCAACACCCTGGCAACCACCAAGAACACATTAGCAACTACATAGCAACACCCTGGCAACCACCCAGAACACATTAGCAACCATATACTGTAGCAATGCCCTTGCAACCTTCCAGAAAACTTCAGCAACTGCATAGCAACGCTCTGGCAACCACCCAGAACACCTTAGCAACTGTACACCATAGCAATGTCCTTTCAACCACCCAGAACGTCTTAGCAACTGCACTGCAACACCCTGGCAACCATCCAGAATACTTTAGCAACCATATAATAATGACCTTGCAACCAACAAAGAACACTTCAGCTAAGTGTTTTTTCAGCATTTATTTCTTCTGCATAAGAAAAAAAACTATTTTGTAATGAAATGACAAACTCAAGTATAAGCAAAAGCTGCAAAGACAAACTCGGACAGAAAGATATAGGCTCGTGATAACGGATGCAGGTAATTGGGTTGGCTGCCGCCCAGTCGCTGGACACGTGCACACAGAACACTCTTCCTCATTCTTTTGTTCTGTGAAGGGCAGAAGAATTTCAGAATGCTAATAGGAAAACACCATATGAGGGAATGAATCACTTTATAGCTTTGATTTTTCATCTAGATATTTGGTGCAACTTAAAAAAATGAGAATGAGCAATAGATTTTGAATGCATATGAATCAAACTTATCTTGGAGGAATGCAGCAGATGTCAGAGACTAACGTTAAAAATGTTGGTGAGTAACAGCCTCCACCATCAGACCGTTAGTTTTCGTCATAACCTTCATAACCTTCGTCACTTCACTGGAATAATGAGTAAGGATTAAAAACAGAATCTGTAAACAACATGTATAATACACACACTGTAAAAAAGTGTAATGAATAAAGGAAAACCAAACTCATACAACCTTGTTTCAGAGCAGGTCTTTGGACAGAGTGCTGAGTGATGCAGGCTGACTGAATGCTCTTCAGGACATATTATACAGCACCAGAGTCTCTTAATTAAAATGGACATATTAACAGCACGGACAGGTGTGTAATTATGGCTGAGGGCTGTTTGAACAAGCAGAACACACACACCTGCAGCTAATCGAATTGTGGAAGAGCCCTGGAAATCCTGAGTGCTCGAGTCCACACTACAATAAATCAGCAGGGTCTTTAGTCCCCTTAACTCCTTTTATAAAACTGTGGTCAACAGACGTAATATCTAATTCAGTTCTTTAAATAATTAGGTTTATTAAAAATACAACAGATTTTTTATTAACAGATGTTATTATTTAATAATAACAAATAGAAGAGAACATTACACTTGGCTGTTAAAGTTCAAGGTAAGTTAAGGTTTTGTTCTTTGCTTCAGCATAAATGAAATGCCGCATCAGAGGTGATTTGCTGTTGTCATGACAACAGCAGTTAAATAGATGCAAGACAGGTGATGGTCAAACAGAAACACGGAAAAAAACAGAGCGATCATAATTCCCTGTGCAAATAAAGTGGAGACCGAAAACCACTTTACAGTTAAACACTACAACAAACATCATAACTAAAATTAAATAATACAATAAAATAAATGTAGTTGCTGATACATAAAACATCATAACTATATATATATATATATATATATATACATACAGTATATGTTACAGATCTGTCAGGCTCTACCCAGCCAATCACAGCGTTCACTCTCCCCAGAATTCTAATCAGCATCACCTGCACCTCATCATCACTGCAATCACCAGCCCTATATAACCACACACCACCCCTCGGTCAGTGTCCATGCTCGTTTCTACGAAGTGGACTCAATCCCACGATCCGTTAACTGTGACTACTTTAATACTTACCCTGTACTTACCTCCTTGTTCTCCTTCATTCCAGTTTGTCTCCTGTGTTCCTAGGAAGTGTTCGCGGTGTGTGGTCGTCTCTCTGCTCCAATGTATCTCCTTCGTCTCCTGGTATATTCTTTACTCCGACAATCCTGCAAAAGATAAAGATATCTCTATTACGCCTTAACAAACTGAAACTATCTGACTCTTGGATACTCAATTAACAACTTGTTATTCTAACTTACCTCCTCTGTCTGCTTCCGTAACAATATATATATATATATATATATATATATATATACACAATCTGGTTGTCAAACCAATATTTTCCTTATTTTTACAACCTGATGTATTAAAACAATCAATAAAAAATATAAAGTTCTAAAATGGCAATGAAAATGTGTTTGAAAAAAAAATTGAAATATTAAAAAAACTATATACTTGTCATTTCTATCATTTGTTGTATAAGTTAGACCGCTGCTTAACAAACCAACTTTTCCCATTTTCATTTATTAACTTGATATAGTTAAAACCTAAAACTTAAAATGAAATAAAAATGAATAACAAAAAATATATAGACATGTTTCAAAATGATTCATACTATAACTATTATTCATATACCATGTATTTGCCTGTGTGTTTCTGAGAGCAATGAATTCAGATTTGCCTTCCTGGAGCGGCTGTCCTCACAGTGTGGGACTCTGGAAGTGAGATGTTAGCAGGTTTTGCTCTCAGATTTTCCCTCTATGAAAGCAGCCTCAGCATGGTGAATGAAGCAGCTGACAGGCGGGCATGCAGCGACAGAACAATACATGAGAGGGTAGAGCAATTCTACAGTCTCGTGTGCTGTATTTCTATTACGTTCTCTACCTCTTTTAGTTTTCTGACGCTCAACTTTTAGCGTTTGGTTGCTCTCCAGGGAATAATGAGCAGAGCTCACAGACGCTGGGCTATTTTGCTCAGCTGCTCTTGCGGACAGAAAGTCAGTCCCACAGCAATCAATCAGTTTTTATACTTCTTAAAATAAAGCAATGGGAGTGCTACAGTGACTCCACAAAGAAATTGTGTTGTTTGGCAGTCTGCAATGTTCTAAAATGTTGGCAGCAGTGATATGATAAAAAGACTCTCATTAATAATTACAATAAACAATTTGCTTGCAAATAATCTAATTTAATATCTTAAATGACCATAAATAACTCACCCATGTTGTTCCAAAATGTACTTTCTTCTGTGAAATGAAAAAAGATGTAGACGAGCAATGTGAGCATTTGTTTTTAAAAAATGTTGTGATATGTTTTTTAAGCGAGATTTGAGAACTGCAGTGGAACAACAATTGTGAATCTCGGGTAAACGTATAAAATTTTTAAAGAAATAGTTCAACAAAAAAAAAGAACATTTGATGAAAATATAACTACCCTCAGGCCATTCAGGATGTAGATGAGTTTGTTTTTTCATGGGAACTAATTTGGAGAAATTACATCACTTTCTTACCAATGGATGATCTGCAGTGAATGGGTGCTGTCAGAATGATGTCAGAGTTCAAACAATGGATAAAAACATAACAATAATCCGCAACACTCCAGTTCATCATATAATGTCTTGAGAAGAGAATAGACCATTTTGGATTTGTGCATATTTCTCTCCTGATTCAGACCAGAAAACCTTTTCACTGAAAAAAGAATGCAATATTATGGATTATGGACTTCTTTTAGCCAGAGGCAGTGATTTGAATATAAAAGGTATATAAAACATAACAAGGAGATATGCAGCTTACAATAACGAAAAGAAGAGTAATGAAGGAAAGCTATCTAAACTTAATTATGATATACTGTACTGGAGTGGTGTGGATTATTTGTGGATTATTGTGATGTTTTTATTAGCAGTTTGGACTCTCATTCCGACGGCACCCATTCACTGCATAACTAAATATCCAAGTTTATGTTCTAAGTGTTAAATAAAATTGAATGTTATTGATCCCACGGGAAATTATTCAAATACATTATAAACCTCTTAAATCTAGTGACTAGTTGTTCCTTGAAATTTCTGCATGGTCTGAAAAAAACTGTCACTCCCAGAAATTTCATCCCAGGCTTTTTAATCAGACTGGAACTAGTGATTTCTGATGGCTCCTGCCATGTTTCTATTGAATATGCATAATGCGGTCAGTGAGCAGCCGTCTGCATCTGAGGCTACAGGCTCCGTCTTGGGTAAACAGGCGAAGCTTGATTCAGCAAAATAAATTAGATGAATTCGGGGCCAAAAACCTTGTCCCAAAACTCATTAGCCTTAGAAAGAGAGAGGAGCTCAGCTGTGAATATAAAATGCAATATCACGTCAGCTCTGACTCTTTGAAAAACACACAGCGAGGGAGAGAGATCTGAATACAGAACGTAATATCTTGTCCACACAAAAGTCTCAGCTATTTCAAGGGTGTTAGCCGATGTTTGTTTATGCTGAACCAGGCATAGATGATGCGTAAGCGAACAGGCAGAAACTGATCATCTGAGCTCCTGTGTAAAGCAGCAGAACATGACTGCAAAGACAGATGCTGTATGTTGGGTAATTTAACATACTTTTACTATGAACTGTGTGTCTTGTTTGTAAACCACGCTGGCCACACATTCCGAATATGCTTCTGTAGCTCCTTAAACTCTCATGTTGTGCTCATTCGTTCAAATGCTAGTGAAAGTTATTGCATTTGACCAAAACATACGTATTTTGCAAACAATTATCATTTTCGCCCCACCTCATTAAAAAATGACAGACTTACAAAAAATTGCTTATAAATGTATTTTTAATGATATATCATTACCAAATATTGTATTTTTGTAAACTTGTTTTCTTTCAATTAGCACAGGTTGCCTACCTCTTTTGGGAAATTACTGCTCAAGCTACATTGATCTAAAGTTATGCACCTCTGTTTTTGAGTGAACATCTTTACACATTTGTTTGGGGAAAGTTCTCAATAATTCATTGGTAACTCTTTACAATAAGGTTCATTGGTTAACAACATTAGTAAGCATGAATTAAGAATGAACAATACATCTACTGTACAGCAGTAGTTCCCAACCATGTTTCCATGTCTCCATAATCAGACACACCTGATTCAACTCATCAGCTCTTTAGTAGAGACTGGAAATGGGTGCTGAAGAGCTGAAATGGGTGTGTTAGACAAAGGAGAGATGCAAAATGTGCAGTGTTGGGGGGCCTACAGGAACGTGGCTGGTCTACAGCATTTATTCATCTAAGTTATCTTAATATCAGCATTTACTAATGCATTATTAAAACCATAAGTTGTGTTTGTTAACATTAGTTAATGCACTGTGAGCTAACATGAACTAACAATGAATAACATTACAATAGTGTAATAAATGCATTGTTCATGTTAGTTAATACATTAACTAATGTTAACAAATGACACCTTATTCTAAAAAGTGTTACAATTACTTATTAACTATGAATTTTGCCTCAATAAACTCCCAATTTGCTGCTCATTAGTAGTTAGTCCGGTATTTGTCAAGTTTAGGTATGGGTTGGATTAAGGGATCTAAAATGTGGTCATGCAGAATAAGTCAGTTATATGAGCTTTAAACTAAAACCACCAATATACTAGTAATATGCATGCTAATAAGCAATTAGTTAACAGTGAGAATTAGTTCCTTAACTAAAGTGTTACCAAGAAAATTACACACAAACAATACTTTTTATTCTCAAAAACTGGTTAGTAACGAACCATCAGTACTAAAATGAATGAAAATGTTTGTCTTTTAAAAGAAAAGTAAAATAACATAATGAGAGAATGATGTAAAGAAGAGATTTACAAATATCAAATTAGGTCATGGATTTTCAGCAGAGCATAAGGGTTAAAAATAGCTATAAGTTATTAAAAATAGGTTTAATTTTAAAGGAAAAAAGCACATAATAAAACATAATTACACTGAATTGCATGATTGCGTGGTTGCAAAATGCTAAATAAATTCATGTAAAGGCATATATAAATGTGTACATATATATTTTTAAAAATAGCATAACTAATGGCACACTTATTCTAATCTTACATAATATTGAAAACATGCCCCTTTTGGTTTTGTTGCAAGCATAAACTTTAAATAAAGCAAGCATTATTGAAAAAACCTTACCTATAGTTGCAGTATATGCATATAAATTTTAATCTTGCATAGAAGAATGTATTTTAACCTGATGGTATAACATGGCATCGAGCTTGTCTGCTGGAAGTTTGTGCCCTTTCAAAGTGTCTCAGACTGCTGATGCCGTACCGCCAGGCTTTACACTGCATATATCTCACAATGCAATTTGAATTTATAAATTATTGAAGTGACAAATATTGAGACTCATTATGCAAATAGTATGCGAGAGGGAATGATTAGTATGGAAAACTCGTCCTGCCGATGCAGTTGGAGGATACGCAATCCTGACAGACTGGAACTCATTAGCATTCCTGCTGATACCTGGTGGAGTCCACAACTTGAAGTACTGTAAGCTTCTTCACATCTGACCACAGGTGGTATGTACTGCCAGTAAAAAAAAAACAAAAAAAAAAACATGTTCCTATGCTAATTCAACTAGAAATCTGTTTATATTGCCGCTATAAATGAGCATTGTGGAGGGGAAACTAATTGCACATAGATTGCAACAGTGTTTAATGAGTCAGATTTTGAACAAAACTGTCACAAACAATTATCAATGCAAGGATCAAACTTATACAGCCCATTTCTAAAATGTTTGTCAGTGCATTACTAATGCTTTTCACCACACACATTGTTTCAAAGCAGCTTTACAAAAAATCGTCATGTTAATGTTTATAATATCTTAATATCTTGATGCCTTATAGGCGCATTTAGCAGATTAGAGCTGGGTGATAATATCGTTTACAAGTGATTTACAACACAAGCAATCATGCAGATGAGATTGCCTGTATAGTATATCTGAATATAATGTATGAATGTGGATAAGTTGGACATACTAACATCCAACTTTATTTAAGAGCTGGATGGTAATATTGCTACATTTTTGAGCTAAGATTTGCTAAAGTAGGCATATATCATGTGTACTGTCAGATAAGGCTGTGTATAGTATATATCCAACAACATTATATATAGAGCTGTTTTTCTATACTTTGTATTTTGTGACAAAGTAAATAAAAACCGGGCAGTTGAGATATGCTGTATTGTATATTGCTTAATGAGATACAACTATTAGAACATCTGGAATCTGAGGAAGCAAAATATTTTAAATATTAAGTAAATCGCCTTTTAAGTTGTCCAAATGAAGTTTTGCATATTGCTATTGTTTTTATATATTTACGCTATAGGAAAGCTACATATTATCTTCAAGGCACATGATCCTTACTTAATATCCTAATGATTTTTGGCATCAATAATTCTGACCCATAAAATGTATTGTTGGCTATTGCTACCCATACTTGACTTTTTTGGTCTAGCGTCACAAATGTAGTTGGAAATCCAATTTACAGAGCTGTGCAACAGTTTACATCTTTGCAACAATATGCAAAAAATGCTATTTTAAACTATTATAAAGTATGATATTACTTGCTTTGTCTGCCATCTTCAGTTGACTTTTTGATGGGACTTGCATTATTGCATTGTTTTCTCTGTGAAAAACAGCAACAATGTTTGGCCAAAACAAAGTAACTGACCTTTTAAAACAGTTTTGATGCACTGCATCACTGCTCATTTGCATGAAGCTAGGTTTTTCTCAACTTTGTTCCACCGTCCAGCACTCACTGTTCCCATCATTCACACCCCTAAAGATCGCCCACTCTCTTGGAAAACAAATGACTCCAGGGTTGCTTCGTCACTGTAGGAGTGAACGTCCTTTTAGCCCTGACGGAAACTCTTTTATGCATTTCAGCCAAGCTGCACATAAAAAGAGAGAGCAAGAGAGGACAATATCAAGGACAGAGAGCGATTTCTCACACTGATTGGAATTTTGGTGGCTTTGGTGAGTTGCAGGAAAATCAATTTGTGTGGCTCGAAGGTGTCTGACTCACCGCTGACGTCATAAGACACATTTGACGACTCATGCAACGTGTTTGACGAAATATTCATCACCAAATGCGTGCACGCTCACTCGCATCTATTTATTTTGCGCTCGTGCCTTGTTCAAAGCTGCGTTTTGTTGACGAGTAATTAGCCGACCAAAAGCCATCACTCAGATCTCTAAACGAACGGAGCAGGTGAAGAGAAAAGAGCCGACAGCTAACGCTCTCTCTCTGACAGGAAAGGGGTCAGCCTCGGGAAGGAAACATGATTTATTCAGGCGTTCAGTGTATTGTCGGTGGATTGTGTGAGGCCGGGCCTTTAAAAAGAAACCCTGGGGAGAACACCAGTACTTTTATCCTCTCTCTCTCTCTCTCTCTATCCATCCATCCAACTCTCTCATTAAGTGTATCTCCTCCAGAACCGCAGTGAGAAATTAGAGTGACACTACACTACCCTCCTCTAGGTCACTCTGAGACATTTACAGCATTTACAGGCTCTTCACACACTGTTCCAGCAATCCATCGCTATTGACACAGGACTCGTTCTTGCATTCTTTTAATTGCTGATCTGTATAAATATGCAATTGCTCTGATGCATCTTGTTATTGAATGCACGCTCTGTGAATGGCCTCTTATTGCTTGTATTGAGAACCTATTTTAACATCCAAAGCAAAATAATATTGTCTGTATGACATTTCAAAGGGATTTTAATGCAGTGGTTAGAAGTTATCTGTCACGGTGTCTGTCTTGTCATACCTGGTCCTCGTGTTCACTCTGTTTTTGTTTTCATTCAGTTAACACGTGTCTTGCCTCATTTGTAACCCTGCCCCTTCGATTAGCGTTTCATCCCCTGCCAGCCATGTTTTGTGTTTCCCTCATTGTTCCTGTGTCCATATATGCCTTGCCTTGTGCCTTTTTCAAATGTCAGTCGTTGATGTGATTGTAGGCGATTGTCTCTGCATATTCCTCAGCCAGCCTTGTATCCTGTGTTGTTTAATTAAATGTTTCCTGTTTTCTTGAATTCACGTCTCCCTGCCTTCCTTCGCCACTGAGAAGCGAGACCACTCATTACAGAATCAAATGTGTAACAGGGAAGTTTTGGAAATCAAATGATGATTTGTAAATAAGTTGAAACACAGGCATTTGCACTGCTGGCAGACAGAGGACACATTCTTGCATTTCACAGTGCTATTATTTTAATAGTTGGTATATAAAAATGCACAACTGCTCTGATGCATCTTGTTGTTTGCTCTGCATCTAGGCATTTCTTTTATGCAAGAACTAGGGCTGCCTTCGACCAAAGATTTTTCTGGTCGGCTAGTACATTTTAACCATTACAATCAACTAATTGCACATTTATTAATAAATAATTAAGCTCATTATAATGAGCCTTTAATTGCCTACATAGCCTAATAAGCTCAACTGCAAGCAAAAGTCTTACCACGCAGAACCGGCCGAAGTAATAATTATGAATGCGCCAGGGAAATACCGTAAGGAGGCTGCATTAACAATTCTATTATGTATTGAAACGCAAGTGCTTTCTTCGTTTTCATCTTAAGAGATGAAGACGATGACACTGACTGTCATATCTGTAGTAGTGGCTGTGACTGTTGTTTAAGACTCCCACAACCAATATGAGCCTTTTATAACCCATAATAGAGGCACTTTAAACTCAATAAAGACACGGTCTTCAGCCTTAGTGAGATTCAATTGACCTTGCTTTTTGTGACTGAAGTGGATCAAGAGTTAATTGAAAGAACAGTGTAATACTGCTGGATGATATCTTACACTTTTTTATTCACTACATGCACCAATGTAAACAAATGACAAAGTCTCACTCTGATGAACTTTTAGAGGAAGTCAAGTCTAGTAATGGCCAGGGAAGTGTGTTTCTGCTTGAGGAGGCCAGTGGGAGTTGTATACAGGTATTACAGCTGTCTAAACGGCTCCTCGGGGAGGTCAAGCATTTATCTGCTCTCTGTGCCGGCTGGGGGTTACTGCTGACAAAGCACCTTACACATGTTCTCTCTCTCTCTGAGCTGTAGTATATTTCTAGAAACACTGAGTGCTGCCAATGAGGCTAATTATGGTAAAAGTCGTCCACGTGGCAGAGTAAAGCTGACCGCTGGCAGCGCCGGCACAGTAGATGAGATCAAGCTGTAATCTATGGAAATGTGGCCTCCATTTGGCCATCCGCTCTGTAATGAATTGGAGCACTTGTGGTGAATTATGTTGTTTTGATTTGGGTAATGGCATAGCTACAGTGTTCTGCTTGTTTGAGCATAGAGTAATGACCCCGTAATTCTGGACTGAGCTTTATTTCACACATTTGGACTGGACTTACTGCATTAACAGATGACCTACATTAGGAAGGGGGATTTATAATGCTTACACTTCAGTGTAAAAGAGGAGATTCTTTTTTATTTGAACATTTGTGATGTAATATTTAATGGCCAAATGAAATCAGCTTTCTAGCACAGGTCACATGACTGTGGATGTCCTTAAAGGAATAGTTCACCCCAAAATGAACATTTGCTGAAAATGTACTCACCCTGAGGCAGACAAAGATGAAGATGAGTTTGTTTCTTCATTGGAACAGATTAAGAGAAGCTTTTTCGCAGCTTTTGATCAGTTGCTCACCATTGGATGCTCTGCAGTGAGTGGGTGCAGTCAACTCAAAACTGTTGATAAAAACTTTACAGTAATCCACAGCACTCGAACGGTTAACTTTTGAGAAGCAAAAGGCTGCATGTTTGTAAGAAACAAATCCATCATTAAGAGTGTTGTTTCTGGCTAAATGCAATGGCTAAAAACAAGGAAGCATATTCTTAATTCATGGCCACCATGTACTAAAACAAGGAAATACTTTTTTTCAATGTGGCCATATTTTGAGAGCAAATTTGTAATTTATTGCCACGTTTTACTAAAAAGAAGAAATTAATCTGTATATCATGGCCAGATTTATCAAAAAAGGGAACATATTCTTAATTCATGGCCACAATTTACTGAAATGAGGAAACAAATTAGTATAATATAGCCATATTTTCTAAACGAAGGAACAAATTCTTATAATATACAGTGGGTATGGAAAGTATTCAGACCCCCTTAAATTTTTCACTCTTTGTTAGAATTCAGTCATTTGCTAAAATCCTTTTAATTATCTTTTTCCTCATTAATGTACACACAGCACCCAATATTGACAAAATATGGGAGAATATTTAAAATCCCTGCAGCTGAAAAACACCCCACAGCATGATGCTGCCACTAACATGCTTTACTGTTGGGACTGTATTAGACAGGTGATGAGCAGCGCCTGGTTTGTGAGCTGTAGGGTCTTATATAGACAGGTGTGTGGCTTTCCTAATCAAGCCCAATTCGCATAATCAAACACACCTGGACTTAAATGAAGGTGTAAAACTATCTCAAGGATGATCAGAAGAAATGGACAGCACCTGAGTTAAATATATTGTGTCACAGCAAAGGGTCTGAATACTTAGGACCATGTGATATTTCAGTTTTTCTTTTTTTAATAAATCCACAAAAAGGTCAACAATTCTGTGTTTTTCTGTCAATATGGGGTGCTGTGTGGACATTAATGAGGAAAAAAACTTAAATTAACTTAAATCATTTTAGTAAATGGCTGCAATATAACAAAGAGTGAAAAATCTGTCTGAATACTTTCCGTATCTACTGTATGTCCATAATTTCTCAAAACAAAGAAATTAATTAGTACAACAAACCCATTATGGACACAATGTACTAAAATGAAGAAACAAATTCTTAATTTGCAGACACAATTTAATAAAACAATACAATGAATTAATAAAATGTGGCAAATTCTTAATTCTTAGCAACAATTTATTAAAACTTAATTAGGAAATTAGTACAGCGAGACATGATTTACTAAATGTACTTGTTGATTAGAATTGAGAAGACAATGGCGCAGTGTAACAAAGTCTCTATTTGTCTCTGTTTCTGTGTAACAAGCCTGAGAACAGCAGCAGCCTTTGAGTCAGGACAGCACCTATGATGTCTCAAAATGCTGCTTATGCAGGCAGCTCTGCGTGTTTGGTACAGAGCCTCTCTCTCTCTCTCTCTCTCTCTCTCTCTCTCTCTCTCTGTAGACGGTGGCTCTGCTGCATCAGTGATGAGGTGTCTGTGTCTCAAAGCCTCCCAGTGGAGCATGTCAGTGCCGAGGTCAGCCCAAGGACTCACTCCCACACACATCTATGAGCAAGAACAATCACAGTGATGCAGCAAGCCGGACACAAACACACATATGCGGGACAGCTCTATATTAGCGGTCCTGTGAATGCTCTGGGCCATGTTAGTCATACGGATTCATGTTGCCGGGAAAACTAGGCCAATATTTACATCTTGGACAGCGTGATGAATTCAAGATTTTGATGTTTATCAGCCCGAAAAAAACAAGGGCTAATTTATTGGTAGGTATTAACAGCATCACTCTCAAGGAAAACAAGCCTCTGTTCTGCTTGTTTTCATCGTATACTGTTGGCCTATTTCCATAAATCAGCCAACTCTTCCACTTTTGTTTATGTGGGGTTTTTCCACTCACAGAGTCTTTTTGATAAATAAGAGAAAGATTCTCCAGAATCCAGGCAGGGAGATTCACATGTGGAGGTGGTGTTTCGGTCTAATGGGCTCTGTCTCATTCATCACTCGGCCTGAGTTCAGCCCAATTCTAAAAGTCAAAATTAGCATTTCATCACTTGCCCTGAAATAATGGGAGAAGTGGAGAGGACGGGCTGAAGACAAAGAGGACGTGACAATGGGAATTTGATCATTGGAGGTGTAGAGGAACCGCACAGTCACAATTTAGACGATAACATGATGCTTACTGTCCAGTACAGTACATACTGTACACTTATTACTAGCTGTTCTGCTCTTTTTGACCGTGGAAAGAATAACTGCTTTTTGAAACTAATTCATCCCAGACCTCACTGAACAGAGCTCATGCATCTCAGTTTTTAAGCATACTACTATACTACTACTAATAATAATAATTGACATACTAATAAAACTTATGGATTTGGATGACGATTATTCAGAATTTATGTAGAAGCGAGTTCTGTGATCCTATAAATGTAACATGCTTGGAATATTAAGAATAAATTCATATATAATCATATCCTATTTATTATGTAAGGAATAATTGACTACGGGCCATTGAAGTATTAGAAAAATAATGCACACCCGATTATTTCACTTATAGCATGGTTGCCACACTTCTAGACATCGATCAGATGATATATTTTAAGGTATTTGTTGTACTTTGTTATTTTTGTACTTTAAAACTCAAGCGTCAGTAGGATTTTTCAGCATCTCATCCAACGCCTCCTTTGTTAATTTTAAAACGTCACTTTAGACCGACAGAGGCTTAAGCCATTCATAGCAGAATAACGCAGTTAATAACTAAGTTATGAGAGAGAGTGAATTACGAGTCTGTGCATCTCTTAAAAGCGTTCGGCTAACCGTGAAACTTTAAATTGGACCTTTTTTTTTTTTTTAAATAAAGCACGTGTCTTGGTGCGCAATTTAAAAAGTAACTTGGTATTAGTCCTGACGTTATGTTGGCTTGCAGTGTTTGTGAATTTAAATGCGTTTCATTGTCAGAATATCTGCAGAACCCACTGACATGTACACAATGTTTTTTTTTTTTTTTTTTTCTTGTGGCCATAAAGACTGTGGAAGAAAGTTTTCCTTTTTCAACTGCCTTGCCGTTCATATGTCATGAACACATCCAGACCGGCGGGCCAGACAAACATGGAACCGGAACATGTCTGTACAGTTAAAGTGTTTAATGAATTTTTGCAGCACAACTAATTACATTACTTAGTTACTTTTTATGGAAAGTAATGCGCTGGTTTACTTTTGCATTACTTTTTAAATATGGGCAGAGATTGAGTGTTTTTTTAATATAAGACGTTTTATTTATAGCAAATGTAAAAGGACACCAAAATGTGTCACGAATGAACAAACATACCCCATGCAGCGACCTAAGACTGGTTTTGTTGTCAAGGGTAACATTTAGTCTAGAACTATGCTGTATTCACACAGCGTGCACAATGCCTCTGTATTTCGGATTTCTCCCAACATGTCAGGTGTCACGACGGTGAGCTGGTGGTGAACGCTCTTCAGCGGAGACAAGGGAACTCGGAGACAGAGATGCACGAAATGAACATTAGACAGAACTGAGGGCTGAACAAACGGACATTCACATTAACAACGAATCACAAAGATACAGGACATGGGGCATGGATTTATACAAAGACTAATCAACAACACCTGGACAAAACACGGCTGGCAGATGATGAAACACTAATGACGAGGGGCGGAGTAACAGATTGGCAAGGACACAAGGGAACAGGTATGTAAACACACAGAGAAAAGCACATGGACTAGAATTGTCAAAACATGAAGGACACACAGAGCATATGGACTTGAACAGAAAACATAACACATGAGAAGACTGAACACAAAGGACCACGCCTACGGCGTTACATCAGGAGTCAGGAGACTCAAAGTAACTGGCGTTACTTTTTTGAAAAAGTAGCTCAGTTCTATTACTCGAAAATTAAAAAGTAATGCGTTCCTTTACAAGTTACTTGGAAAAAGTAATATTATTACGTAACTCATGTTACTTGTAATGCGTTGCCCCCAACCCTGATCGCAGTATAGCAAATTCAACATAGTTTTTTTTAAAGGATTTTTTTACAGTGTACAATTTAGCAAAAATCGTATGAATTAGCCATCTCATAAAATATGTACGAAACTGCCGTAAGACTGGGCTGGTATTTCAGGTGTTGAGAGAAAAACAGTCCTTCTGAATTCAGACAGCAATAAAATCAGACTAACCTTTGTAAATGTTGACTTTAGTGAATCATTTTGCAATATATTTTCTATAAAGCGCATGTGCTCTGATCAGTGAAGTTTTTAATGTCAAACGAGTTTTCCATCCATAATATTGCTTTCTCCAGTGAAAACTCATATTGTCTGAATCAGGAGAAAAATATGCACAGATCAGGCACAATTTGTGCCAAAACAGTCCTAAAAAAATATGCTAGTGGATTTTGATGTGAAAGAACAGCAGCAGATGGACTTTTTCACTGAAGAAAGCATTAGTTCCTGTAGTTATGTACTAGATATTTTGCATTGAGAACAGTATTAGAAAGTGACCAAAATAGGATGCAAATATGATTCTGTTTGCACATGCAAAAACAACTGATTGTTGTCAGATATAGTATAGTAAAGAAATAGTTAAATATTATTAAAAAAAAAACATGACAGGAGGCAAATGAAATCCATAAAACAACATTTTGTATGCCAATGTTATCTTTTATTGCACAACAAGTCATCATTTGTTAGGAACGCTTCAACAACATTGTCACTGATGTATCAGATTGCTGAAAAAGGGTAATATTCATTAGCAGGAGACTTTGCGTGTTGCAGTCATAGACATCAGCTGGCAGAGTTTTTGTAGTATCGCTAACCACATGTCTTTCCCTGATCTATGTGTAACTTACACAAGCAACTCTATGTGTGCCAAATTCTACCTCCCTGGACCCCAAAATGACTCCTTTGGGTTTTCTATTCTGAGCCTACACAGAAAAATAAAAGCCTAAAATGGTTAGAAGTAGTCTAACCATTAAAATATGCAAATTGGGGTCTTTTAAATCTCAGTATGCACACTAATACCCCGAGATGTCTGTTAAAACCACATCATCTCAAAAAAATAACAAGACAATACATTTCGATCTTATACAGTATATATATATATATATATATATATGAAGAGTTTATTTGCATAAAACAGATAAATCATGTATTTTACTATCTTAGACTATCATGTTTTTTGTGTTTATTGTGTTAGATAGATTGTTAAAACCGAGTTATCTGATTTTGCAAATTAACTTAACTATAAATAATTTTTAAACAAAACTTATTTTTGAATTTAAAATAATAATATTTCACTGTGCTTATATTTAAATATTAAGCAGGTTTTTATTTTTAAAAAAGATTATTAAAAAAAAAAAAAAAAATTGACTGTATTTACATGATCATACAAACAGCTGCCTGGGGCTGTATGTTGATGAGAGGTTGGATTTGGCACGACCCCAGCACGGGTCATAAACTACAAGCAGATTATCATGTTGGGCTTCTGCGGGAGGTGTCATTAGCTGCGATTTGGTTTTTTTCCCCTTCTGGTCCTGTTAAAAAACCGAGTGAAACCGGCTGGAACTATGGGCAGTTATGAGACAAAGCTGTCGTGGCTCTCTGAATGACGCAAGCAGGACGATTGGAGTTGGAACCATTATGGCTTAATACAAAGAGGTATTATAGGTCTGATAGGTCTGATGCACACAGGGTGACGGAGCGGCTGCCAGAGACTCATCATGCTGCCAACCGGACCAAAACCGCTCTAGCCCCGTGCACCTCCAGTGACCTTCAAACGGGACGGCTGACTAATATCCACACAATGGAGTGAGTGTGAGTGCATTCAAACAGTGATTAAGGCTCTGGACTCTTGCAGTGAAACACACATTCTCAAAAATATAGCACATTATCAGCAGGAGAACAGCAGCAATGCCAGACACGTCGCTTAAAAACAACTCCACGGGTTTACCATAAAACATACCATGCGATAAGTGATAATAATAACACTAATACCATATTCCTTGAAGGGACACACAATTAATAATGAATTAAAATACAATCCTAATATGATAAAAGACCGTGATTTACCAAAATAAACATATCAAATATTATCAATTTGATGCATCCTTGATTTAATTATAAATATATAATATAAAACATTTTAGACTAAATGAGAGAAATAAATTACTATAATTTATATGCAATTCAACTTGCAGTATGGCAAAAAGGCTGCATTTATATTTCTAAAAAATATAAAAAATAATAATTGTATTTTTACAAATACAAAATGACATTTAATTAAAATTACAATAATTTAAAAAATGAAAAAAGGAAATATATATTTTTTTTACAATAGATTATTCAAAATAAATACTAAATAAATCAAATACTAAATAAAGCAGATTTACAATCTTGTAAAAACACAAACAAAAAACTTTTTTTTTTTTTTTACCAATTTCTTGTCTTTTCAGAAATATAAACCTTACTTACATTAATCCCAAAATAATGTTTTTTTAACCAAATTGTGACTTCTATTTGTACAAATTACATGTGCTAAATCAAACAGTGTGTGGTATATACCAGAACACAGCGGTATCTGATATCTGACCTGGCGTTACTGTAAGCGAGACAAATAATATTTTGTCTTTATCCGTACAGAAAGAAATGAAATGAATAACTGGCAGAGGACACAGCGGCATTAGCCACATCAGAGCTTTTGTTGGGTTCGGGTCAGCAGAAATAGACACAAATCCGGATCCATTTAGTCCACAGCAGCCTAATCTGACGTTTCACTGAATCACGTTTAATTGGATGGCTTGTGGGAGAGTATGGGAAAAGACAGCTTTGAGAAAGAACACTAGTCACAGTAATGCGGATATATTTGCACTATCAAAGTCAGTTTGTTCTTGGTAAAACACTTTCTGATGCTGCACTGACACTTAGACAAAAGCTGGAAGGTCCCACATGAATATTCAAACAAGACAGTTACATATAAAATCACGTTTCAGAACAGAGCATGTTAAAGAGAAAGACACACAACGAGACTTTGCTGCTGTTCTCCCATCTGACAGCGCTTCAGACATACAGGCCTTTCAAATGCTCCAAAGTGTGTCCAAGCCTTTACATTCTTCGTGGTTCCATGAAAAACCTTTAAAATCCCTGTAAACTATTCATCACACAAAGGTTCTTAATCATTTTTTCTATGCAGCGATATCAAAAAAGAACCCCCATGCTCCCACCAAAAACTTTTAGTGAACAGTTGTTAAAACGCTTTAAACATTTCAATTCCATTCCAAAAGATGCCAAAAGAATCGAAACAAGGTTCTTTCGATTTTGAAAATGTTCTTTACACTAATAAAATGATATTTTAAGAATGTTTCCTGAAAGATTGATTTCCTACATTTTACTAACCGGAAGAACCTTCTTTCTCCACAAAGAAGCTTTGGTGAAACAGGAAGGTTCTTCAGATTTTAAAGGATCTTTATGGAACCATTTAGATAAGAAGGTTCCCTTTAGGGCATCTTTTTTTTTTTTTAGGAGTGTAAAATTGCTCTGGAGGTTGAACTAAAACTTAAGTCTTTACACCCTAGAGTTCAGGTGAAGAGATGTCCTCCATAATAATCCAGTCTTACTTTTCATTTCAGGTAAGGAACCAACTTTTCACCATTCCAAGCAAATCCATCTCACATACATCACAGTGTGGTCAAATGCATTGCAGGTGCCATTTCTTGTTGACTTAGATAAAAACTGTTATAAATTACCATCCCAATGTTTGCTAAACATAGTATCCTGGAAAACTAATGCTGAATTATAACATCTTATAGCAGTTGTCATTTATATGTGCCATTTTTCCGCAAGATAACATCATTTGCTTTAAAAATAATCACAAAATCACGAGTCTTTTCATGTTTTATATGTGCTAGAAAGTCTCATCATCATTGAATCTGCTGTGATGTCTATGAACTGCAACAGCAAAACCCCAGAAACCTCTTACCAAACCTGTGCTAATGTAAAATCTGGCTTTTGGTAGATCCAAAACAATGGTCCCATTAAAGTTCCCACTCACTGTACCGTATACAGACATGCGGCTCAGGGTTCCAGACAAACAGAAATGTGCAAGTCGTGTTTCCCCACACGAGGAGGTTATGCTGGGTTATTTGTTTCGCTAACACTAATTAGCAGCTACTGTACATATATTGCAAGGTTAAAGGATTAATTCACCCAAAAGTGAAAATGCTGTGTATTTAGTCTCCCTTATGCTGTTCAAAATCTGCACCCTCTGCAAATTTTTGATTTTATTTTTTCTGTGGAGAATAAAAGGAGAATTTCTGATGAATCTTCACGCAGTTTATTCGTACAGTGGAACTTCAGAGATGAATGCCTGCCAGGCTGCAAAAACAACAGTACTTTATTTACTTGTGTTACACCCGCGGCTTCTCCATCACGTCCTCCGGTTCACCAGAGGGAGCCATCACCTGAGTACTAACTCACCAT
>JAUMHP010000041.1:19170863-19184058 GCA_032361065.1 Enteromius trimaculatus | reverse complement strand
TATATATTAAGGATATAGTTTTAGTTTTACTTTACACAGAATTAAAGTATTGTAATTGTATATGTCAAAGGTGACTAGATAGCACATGGTTTATTTACGGTGCATTTGAGGTGTGCATTCATGCAAACTTTAGTCTAGCATTACTCACAACCCCCTGCGATATGGAAGCAAATGCATTTTTGATAGTTTTCTGATGACTTTGGAAAAAGAAAGGATCATGAGGCCAAAGCTAACACAGCGTTTTTTCGACTGTATGAACCTAAAAGTTTAATAACAATGAACATAGACAGTGGCTGGCACTTTTCTGCAAATGCAAACAGTATGTGACAAAGAAGTCTGTGGCTTCAACATGCAATTTTATGACACAAGTGTCCCAATTCTGCCACAATGTCTTTCTACATACTCAAAAGCATGCAAGTGTCCATTAAAAACAAACAACACAAAAAGCAGAGCAGAAGTAAGCAAATTGTCTACATAAAGGATTATCTAATGATGCTTAATATATTTCTGCTCTACTTGTACAACTGTTACCTGTGGGAGCCTGTTTCCACAATAGAATAAAAACAAATTAATTACAACTATTGATCTCAGAATTCTGACAACTGCAAATTAACATCACAAAACTCTTTCTATGAAATGTGAATTTATAGTTCACAAATGACAGTTATAAACTCATACATGCAAGTATATGTCTTGCAATTATGCCTTTTTCCTCAGCATTATGAGATTTAAAAAAAATTTGAGGAAAAAAAGTCGGAATTGCAAGATTTAAATTTGCAATGCATGTATGAGTTATGAAATCTGAAATATCTCACAATTTATACATTTTTTATCAGAATTGTGGATTTATGTTAGCGCCAATAGCCTTGTGGGCTGTTCCTGACTCGAGGACCTCTCCTGATCCCGCCCCCCACCTCTCTCTCCCATTTCACTTCCTGTCATTAATGATCTGTCCTATCATAATAGAAGGTTAAAAAAAAAAAAAAAAAGAATTGTGGGTTTATGTTTTACAATTTTGACTGCAATTCTGGAAAAAAAAGTCAGAAAAATTAATTATGTCAGAATTGCAAGAAAACGTCTCAGGTTATGTATGTAACCCTGGTTCCTCGAAAGAACGAGAGGCCGCGTCCAGTAGACGCTATGGGGGAACGCTCTCAGCGTGACGGATCTGAATCGTGTGTGCAATCAGACCAATGGAAAGGAAAAAGAGACATTCCTCTTCAGGAACTCGAGCCGTGTCCAGCAGAAGCTATGGGGAACAAGATGCCCACGCCCCCACACCTTCGCGCCCCTGCTCAGTGTGTGTGTCTAATTATCAAGCACCGCAGCACCGTGCGTGGTTCGGAGGTCCAGATCATTAAACCGCATGATAGTGTGAGGGGTAGACCATCCTGCCGTACATATCTGCTCCAAGGAAACCCCTGACTGAAGGGCCTTGGAAGCCGCCACCCGACGCGTTGAGTGGGCTCTGATTCCTAGCCTCGGCTGGAGACAAGATCCACTATCCACCTGCTCAAGGTCTGTCGGGTCGCTGCAAGACCCCTTTTGGTGGACCAAAACAGACCAGGAGCTGCTCAGACCTGCACCACAGTGCCGTCCTATGCTCGCAGTTCAGCTCCTGTTGGCCAGGCTCCCTGAAGGGAGGTGGGTTAAAAACCTGCAGCACTATGGGCTGTGGTGTAATTGTAGGGACCTGTGGGCTGTAACCTGCTCTAGGGTACAGAAACGCTTTTGTCATGCCAGGAGCAAACTCGAGGTGGGAAGAAGCCACCAAAAGACCTTGAATGTCACCCACTCTCCTCAGAGAACAAAGTGCAAGCAGAATTGTAGTCTTGATAGTCAACATATGATCTGAGATCTCCTCTATGGGCTCGAAGGTCGGCTCGCAGAACGCTTGCAAAACCACAGCTTGCAAGTCCCAAGCTGGAAGTCTGGGACGTGCTGGAGGCCTTAACCTCAATGCACCTTTGAGGAAACGTATAACCAGGGGTCTTTACCCACTGTGTGTCCACCCACTGAGAGTGGTAGGTCGAAATCACCACCACATAGACCTTCAGCGTGGAGTGGGTGACCCCAGTGGAGAACCTATGCTGCAGGAATTCCAGCACTGTACGAACCAGGCAGTTAACTGGATCCTGCTGGCGGTCTCCACACCAGGAAGTAAACAGATTCCACTTTAGAGCATACAGTTTCCACGTAGATGGGGCTCCCATGGAGAGCCATCCACCAGAGACATCAGGTACGAGAACCATACTCAGCCCGGCCAGAACAGTGCTACAAGTAGTAGACTGACCCTGTCCCGGCACACTCTCTCCAGAGCCCCTGGGAGCAGAGCAATCGGGGGAAAACCGCACAGACGAAGCCTCGTCTGCAACGTCTGAACCATCGAATCCGGCCCCAGTAGAGTGAACTAGAGAGTACCAGAGGGGACATTGCGCATTCTCCTTCGATGCAAAGAGGTACACCTCTGCTGTATAGAATGCTCTCCAAATCTGCTTCACCATCTCGAGGTGAAACATTCATTCCCGGGGCTTCGGCCGATGCCTCGACAGGAAGTCTGCTCCCAGATTTAGATGGCCAGGGATATAAACTGCTCTGAGAGATAGCAATTTCCCCTGAGACCACACCAGGATCTGATGCGCCTGCTTGTATAAGGGGCGTGATTTCAGCCACCCTGGTGGTTTATATATGAGACTACAGATATGTTGTCGGTGCGGACCAAGACATGCCGGTCTCTCATGTCCGTGAGCAAGTGTTTCAGTGCACAAAACACGGCTAGCACCTCCAGGCACTTGATGTGACACGTGAGATGATAATCGCTTCACAGACCGCGGGCCGAGCAGCCACTCATGACCGCTACCCAAACAGTGAGGGACACATCCGTCACTAGCGTTACAAGGCGACACGGAGCTCCCAGCACCAGGCCCTGATTCAGGAACCTGGTTTCCCTCCACATGTTTAAGGCACATATCACTCGGTGTGACACTTTGATCATGCGAAGGGGATTTCCCCTCAAGGAAACACCCCTGCTCCTCAGCTACCACTTTAAGGGCCTCATGTACAGCAGGCCAAGAGGTATAACGTTGGACGCAGCTGCCATGAGACCAAGCAGTTTCTGAAACTGTTTGACAGTAATTAACTGGCCTTCTCTCACACCTGAGACTGCAGTGCGGATCGACTCGATACGGGCACGGGTCATATGAGCGTGCATCGTGATTGACTACCACATCAGGGTGAGAGAGACAGGCCGAAGGGGAGGACCTGATGTTGGTATGCTTTACCCCCGAAAGCAAATCTCAGAAACATCCTGTGAGAAGGAAGGATGGATACATGAAAATATGCATCCTTCAGATCTATAGTGAGAAACCAGTCCTCGGACTTGATTTGTGACACGACCTGCTTGACCGCAAGCATCCTGCTTGACCGTAAGTTTCATTACTGAGCAGTCCCTGGGGTCTGAGATCTAAAATGGGCCTCAGCCCGCCATCCTTCTTCGGAACAATGAAATACCGGCTGTAGAACCCGGATCGACTTTCGTGAGGAGGGACCACCTCGATGGCCTCTTTCCTCAGTAATATGTCTACTTTTCGTTCCATCACCAGAGCCTGCTCGGCATGCACGGGTGTCGGTAAAACACTCGCAAAGCGTGGTGGAGGTCGTCCAAACTGGATTCTGTAACCTCCTTCTACAGTTCACAGGACCCAACGAGATACATTCGGCAGTAGTTTCCACGCTGCCAGAAAATGTACTAAGGGACCAGTGCTGAAGATGTTCACAGCTGCCTGGAGGGAGAGGACGGAGCCCTACGTCCTACGTACACGTGCTCTTTCATTCCACAAACACTTCTATAAAAATCAGTTGACATGTGAAAGAGCCGGGCTGAATATGGTCTATTCCATGATCTCGCCACCTCAGTGTGGAGATCGGGAAAGAACGGAAGGCTCTGTTTTGAAGGTGGTGGCCGAGCCCGCAGATAGCGTTCATCCAGCTTGCTAGTGCGCGGCTCGGCTTTGATCTCATCCGGCCATTCCAGTTTCACTTTGGCAACGGCACGGGTCACCACCTCCAATTACTCCTCGTACTGGGGCGATGAGGTAGCCGCAGTCTCCTCAGCACAGTGCATCTCCTCATCCGCAGATGAAGAGAGCAGCAGTGCCGGGCCACCCTGAGAGCCGAAGTATCCACAATGCGCGTTTCCTCACTCTCTCGGGCAGCACCGGACCTCACTGAGGAGGGCGGAGAGAAGGACTCATCCGTCTCCGAATTCTCCATGTGAGCGAGGTCCCGCTGCGATCCCCATGAGCGTCAATCACCCGGTGCAATAAACCTCTTGCAGGGGTAAGCACATGCTCTGTAAAGTGACTTGCTGTCGCCCCTGTCACTTTTCTTGGTTGCTTTTGACATTTTTAACAGTTATTCTTTTCAGTTATGTGGAAACGCTGATCTGCTTTCGCACACACACACTCACAGCACGCTTTGCTGAATGACAAAAAGCTATATGCCGGTCACATCCCATGTGCTCTTATGCTTCCTGGTCATTTTTCCTTTCCATTGGTCTGATTGCACACACAATTCAGAGCCGTCACGCTGAGGGCGTTCCCCCATAGCGTCTGCTGGACACGGCTCGAGTTCCTGAAGAGGAACCTATATTCACAATTGCGAGAAATAATGTCGCAATTCTTAAAAAAAATAATAATTGTGATGTAAACTCAAAATTGCAAGATATAAACTCACAATCCTAAAAAACAAAATTACAATTGCCAGAAGATAACTAAATGAAAATGTGAAGGTAGAATTGAAAAGCGCTATCTAAAATGTTCTAAAATGGGCATTTTTATCAAGCTTTTTTTTTTTTTAAACCTATACTTTGCCATTAAATAGAGTAAAATTCCTGAACATATAGGAACCTGAAAAAAGCTCATTTTAGTCCTGGCATTATATGACCCCTTTAATATTGTTTTGAAGTCATAACATGATATTCTTCAAGTAATTGTGCAAAAATTACGCTTTATAAATTGAAACTGTAAACACACTGTAAATGTGTGTGAAAATGAATATAAGGTGTCAGAGTTTTACTGCCTCTAGTGTTAATTTCTTTTGGAAACTCCAATGATTTGTTGGCATGCATTTCGTGTCTCGATGAAAAGTGCACCAAGGTACGTTATGAGACCAGGTAGGCTTAATTAGTCGACTGATTCCACGTGCATACAATTGCTTTACCTTCTCCTGGTACTGTCGTCGTGAGGAATCCAGCGACTGGATGAGGGCCGTGGCGTGTCCGATGAAGACAGCGTAGCAGGTGGCACCCACGATCATGCTGAGCATCGTCAGCCAGATATCAGAGAGACTCTCAGGAGCTTGACGACCGTAACCTATGCACAACATGTGACTCATGGCTTTAAACACAGCAAACGAGTATAGCTCACTCCACGTGTCGTTCTGCGAAGAGAGAAAGACAAACACAGAACATAAACAGCATGTAATTGCTGTTCACAACACCTACTGCGAATCTAAAAGCAGCACACCAGTAAGAAGCAGATGTCTATGACTTCTGCACTTTAATTTTCCATTCACTTTAAATTTAAAGAATTTGCATGTTCGTAACGACATGGTGAGTGTATGATGACCGAAAAGTCATGCATGGCTTTAAACAATATCATTTGCAATGTATTACTTCTTTTTTTTTTCACATTTGATGGATGCGGATTAACTGATGAGATTATTCAGAACAAACTGAAAATAAAGAATCAGTGCACAGCCTTACATTTGATCCTGGCAAAGCAAAATTAACAGTAAAGCACTGAAGGTATGTAATAAATCTTTCAAACTAGATTGCTACAGTGTTGTTATGACTGAGCAGCATCCATTATTCATCTAGATAATCAATTTAGTCATTTTACATTTTAAATACAGTTCTGTATGCAAATGTCGTAACAGAGTCTAGTCACATCACATAATAAGAAAGATATAGTGATAAGATATGATGAAATTCCTAGTAGAAAAAGAAAACAATAAAGAAATCAAGTATATTATTTGGCATATTATACTTTTTTTTTTTTAAATCATGGTTATATAGTTATATATAGCAGTACAGAAAAATATTCACTCGGAAATTGCTGTTAAATAGAACAAATACAAAAAACAAGAAACTAAATTTAATATAAAACGTTAAAGTAGAAAAACTGAAATAGTATTTCCTATTAAATCTTTGGGTTTTTTTTTTTACTTTGAAAAATAATTTTTTAGTTTATAAATAATTTTTGGGACCAATTTCCAGTGAAATTAATACATTTTGATTTCTAATGTTATTTTTATCTAATTTAAAGTTTTGTTATTAATTACGGCCAGGTTGAAATATGATGTGATATGTATTGCTACCACAACATAAAATTACCCATACTATGGATATATACTCTATTTTCAAAATAGACAAAAAAAAAAAAAAACTATTGTATGATCTACAAAATTATTAGTACATTTCCAAAGTTGAACATTTAATTAAACACAACATTTTGAAGTATACGCCTGAAATAGCATTTTGTTTGTAAAACCTTCTTTCTAATCTTATTTTTATGTACAATGTCTTTTTATTGCAATGTACATTCTAAAATCTTTTATTGATATTGTACATGTTTTTGCATTCATATTATAAACGAAATATCTACTGAGTCACTTTCTGAACTCTAATAAAATAAAGCATTTAGTTGCAGAATAGCCAGCAGTCAGGCGTTTTGAGACGACAGAGATCAGTGTGTGGTGAGGGTCTGCCAGCAGTCTCAAACAAGAAGCCATTAAATGTGCCCTTTTTAAAAATGCGTCTGCCGCCTGACTTGTGCTGACATCCGGCTAATTCCCAAGGCAAGATTAATTACGGTTGCTGTCCTCTGCCCAAATGCTCAAACTCCTGAACTGAGGAGAGAAAAAAAAATGGATCTATTGCATCCCATCATGACTCCATTAAAGGAATAGTTCAAGCAAAAATGAAGATTTACTAAAAATGTACCCACACTTAGGTTATCCCACATGAAGAGGAATTTGTTTCTTAATCATAAGAGATTTGAAGAAATGCATTCCATCACTTGCTAAGCCACAGATCCTCTGCAGTGAATGGGTGCCGCCAGAACAAGAGTCCAAACAGCTGATAAAAACAACACAATGATCCACACCAGTCCAGTCCATTAAGACAATTTTAATTTTAAAGTGTCCCTATTATGGATTTTTGAAAATGATCTTTCATGGAGTGTTTAACACACCTCTAAGTGAATGAGAACACCCGGCAAAGTTTTACATTTAAAAGTGCACAGAGTATAAAGTTATTGTCTCTCAAACTAAAGAGTTGTCTCTAAATCATTGAAACGAGTCGTTTTTAAAATGAATCCCAAGCCATTTCATGTTGACTCACTTGTTGGTCTTTTCACGTTGGTTTGAAGAATAATTCAAATTCACTTTTTGACACTAGGTGCCACTTTTAGAGTGGTTAAAAGCTCACTAACACTGCTTACAAGTCAAAACAACTCTAAACAAATATGTGGGTGAATTTTTTTGTGAGAGGACAACAGAGGATGGACTTTTTCACTGGAGGAAGCATTATTATAGATTTTGCAAACGTGATGGTTTCATTAACAAAAACATTAACTGTATGGACTGTAGTGGTGTACATTATTGTGATTCTCTTATTAGCTGTTTGGACTCTCATTCAGACGGCACCCATTCACTGCAGAGGATCCACTGCTGAGCAAGTGATGGAATGACACATTTCTCCAAATCTAATGAAGAAACAAACTCATCTGCATCTTGAATAGCCTGAGGATGAGTATATTTTAGATTTTGCTGTATGCAGTGCACTTGGCCTTTCATGACTCATTATCTGATCTGGATCTCAATGTTAGTTTATTTTACTCAGAATTAAAATGAAAGAATAACTATTGATTTCCCAGATGATAACTGGACACCCCTCTAAACTTCTTTGCTTCAAAATCCTAAACAATTGTTCTTGATTTTCAAGTGTAGGTGAAAAAAAAAAAAAAAAGTCAGAATTTTTAATGTGGCCCCAGACTCTCGGAACCCACAATGGAGCAAAGAGTATTACACTGCAAACATGGCCTGCATACTTTTCTTCTCCCTCTTCTCCCGTGTGGCATGCAAAGTTAAAGAGAAGAAGAAAAGGACTAAGAAATGAAGAAATGGGAAAAGAGGAAAGTGTTAAAGTCAGAGGGAGCAGGTCACTGTAGGAACACTGGAGTGAACAGGCTTGAATTATACATGAACCGAGAGCACTTTGCCTTCAAAACAGAAGAATTAGAGTGTCCATGCTTGAGCTCTGGACACACACACACACACTCCAAGAGACATCGTGTTTGAAGACATATTGAATAGAATGGACAGTGAAGGACACATTCTACAGCAGCCTGTCCTCTCCTAAACCATGCATTGACTATCCATGGTGGCAATACCAGCATACTGTATACTGTGCATTATCTACTGTTCTTTTATAATTTATGAATTTATGAAGTTGTAACAATAAATCTTTCGAGCAATAGAATGCTATGCTATTGTCACATGACAGTGATGGCCATTTTTCTTTTGAAAAATCATAAGTTTCATTCTGCATTTTTGTACGATTTTGTATGCAAAAGTCATAACATTTGTCAGATTCTGGTCATGCCGCCCACTCTACAGCAAAAATAGTACATTCACATGCATCTGCCTTCATGCACCTGGCAGTTTCTTTTATCCAAAATGAGGTTATTTCTTATTTATTTATTTACTGCTAGTCAAATGAGTAGTATGGTCGTAGGCTATTCTGAGCATGCCAATATCATTTTGCAAGGACTTCCCATCTGCAAGACTCACCCAAACCCTGAAATACACCTAATCTTATAGGATAACATTAAATTAAATCACATTAAAAAGTTAATTGAACGAATAAATAATAGAATAGAATGGAATAGAATAGAATATTGAAATGAAACGTTAAAATAATATTTTTTTTTTATAAAAATAAAGGAAATGATTAAATTCATATGGAACATGGAATATGGTAATTAACTAAAAAACTAAAATAATATACAAAAATGTAATATTTCAAAATACACACAAACAAAAAGTAAATAATGCAATAATAAAATCTGGTATTAAAGAACAAAAACATGAAAGTTCAACAAACAATTCCATTCTCCAGTCTGCTGTGAGGACTCCATTTGGGGGCTTCTTCCAATACCTTTCCTGAAGTATGAAAGTGAGAAAAAGTATGTAACAAAAAGGAAGAGAAAATAGGAGCGAATGAGCCTCAGGGAAACTGAGACACTTTCTTGATCACTCTCTCATTCATGCCCTGGTCCACAGTGATAGGGCAAAAGGCATTATGGGAAGACATTCATTAGCCGTGCAGACACGAGTGCCCTGCGGCCGATAAGCTCAGACTCCCGGATTCTGCCTGTAATAGTGCAATCGGGCTGCCAGCCTGTTCTGACTCTATTTACAATAGCTTATCTGAACATACAGCAGCCCTCGCATCCTCTGCTACTGCGACACGCACCGCTGCCCAGGCCCCAGACTACAGATGCTGTGTAATATATGTTTTTAATCTCGGCCAAGACAATCCAACATCTCTTCAGCGAGCCATTCATCTCCGCGTCTGACTGAGTCAGTGTGGTTTTTCATCTCTAAAATGAATGCGGCAGTCAGGCGGAAAAGCTTCCTGGGGTAATGATGCTATACGTGTGTCTGCTCTTCAGGAGGAAGACATTCATATGCTGAGTACATTGCAGAGCAAAGCAGGATTACATTTCTGATTGCTTCTGTGTGACACAAAGAGGTTACTTGTCCCCTCTTGACCTTTGACCTGCTCAGCGACACAGCAGTGTATAAAAATAACGTGTTGTTGTAAGCTTTAATTGGAAAGGGGTTTTCTAATGGATTTTGCTCAATTTCCGGAAATAAAGACTGCTCATTGTTATTTGATATTTTGGTCACATGTCCCCAAATCCATATAATATAATACAATTAATGAAGCAAAAACAGAAAAGTTACATTTTGGCAACCACATGGTGACAAACTTGTTACGTTATGTATTATTTTATTACAATTCCTAATTATAAATAAAAAAAAATAAAAAAAAGACACAAATGAATTTAGAAATGAATTTAAAATATGTGTATGTGACATATTTCAATGGCATTTCACTTCTAGAAATTTGTCAAAAAGATAAAAAAAGGGTGATGTCATCCAAAGTCTTACTAGAGGTTGAGCATTATTTTTTGTTTTAACCTGCATTGATACATTTGTTTACAATAAATCCAGAAAAAGAAAATAGGGTCATTTTTAAACTTCATCTTCACTTAACGAACTACATAGCACTTAAAACTGTACTACATTACGGCATTAAAAAGGCCACATTTTGGAGTAAAGAGCAGTCAGCCATGATTAAAAGGATTCTGGGAAGCAGCCCATAATGTGAGCGCTCAGAAACTCCTCCAGGTTCATGATAGCAGCATGTTTTTCCCAAGAGGACTGAAGGCATGTATGGAGAGAGCATCTTTGTGTCTCTGGAGGGTTTTTCTCAGAGGGAGAAAAAAACATACTGTGTTAAATCCACTTACTCGTGTGAGTCTAAACACACACACAGAGAGAGAGAGTACATACACCCCAGTCACGTGGCGGAGACTTACATTTACTGTGTAAACTGTATACTAGATGAAAATTCAGCTGTTTATCACAGAAATAAATTTTAATTTCACTAGATATTCACATAGAAAATTGTTACTTTAAATTGTAATAATATTTCACAATATTTCTGTTTTTATTGCATTTTTAATTAAATGTACAGGGATATAACTGGCCCCATACTAAAAGGCTTTATTGACTTCCATGTATAGAATAATTTAGCATAGTCTTTAGCAGTGGTTTTCAATCTTGGGACCCACTGCTCTGCACAGTTTGCATGTCTTCCTTATCTGAAACACTCATTCACAGAGCTCTTTCTTAATGAGCTGGTGATCTGAATCAGGTGTAGAAATTAGGGAGACATGCAAAATTTGCAAAGCTGTAGGCCCCAGGAACAAGTTTGAAAACCACTGTTTGTTTTTTTTTAATCTGGCAAAAAATGTTTTAGCATAAATAAATAAATAAGAAAGGATTAGAATTAGGACATACACACACTACTGCATATTCTGAGCGTGTATCCCTGAATATTTTTATGTATATGTTTAAACCCTCCAGCTATGTGTCTGCTGATGTTAGTGTATCCTCAACTTCCTGCTATCCTAATAGATTTATGTTAGCACTGAGCAACACACACACAGCAGTGCATCAGCATTTGTTTACAGATGATTCACTGCACGTGATGCTCAAATGTCTCGCCATGCTTTGATTTATCACCAATATCATAAACCTCACGGGAAGAAGCATGAATGATATTACTTCACATAAGAACAATAATTTTAATAATAACAAAAGTTATTCAAGACAAGGATCACATTCCTTGCAGTTTGCTACTTGTAACTGCAAATCGTCACATCTTAATTCTTTATAAACTGTATTTAGGGTTTTCGGCACTGTTCAAATGCTGATCTATCGATCACAATCTGTGCTATAAACACAGCTGTCGGCGACTGCCAAAAAACATTCATGCCTTCACACATTTCCGTACATTTCTTTGTTACTCCGGCATGCGCATGTGTGCAGTTCCAGGAAGATAAATGACGTCCTTTAGGATGTGTTTACTGAAGATGGATGGTGTGTTTCTGTATGCGCACAATAATAATATGAGATGTCAAGCACTCAGTGTAGAAGCTCTCCAGAGGCCGAAGCCTGCATCTATCCCAGCTTTCTCTTCCTATTTTATTTGCTTCCTGAGTTCTCATCGTCTTCAGCAGCATGTTCCTTTTTCCTGACGGATTCAGATAGGACTGTCACAATTATTCAGTTTTGGCTGGAATTTAATTGTTACAAAAAACCTTTGCTCTTATCTACTACAGTGTAAGCTTCATTCACACAGACCACCAGTCTTTCATTCACACTGACTGAACCTTTTCACAAAATATTACGCAGAATGATACGAATATTTTTTTTTATTCATGAAGGTCATTTAATGAAATTATTTTTAATGCAATTTTTATTGTATTTTATGCATTTTATTAGAAAAAAAAATGTCTAAAATATTTAGAATTGATTTGGTGCGCAAGAAACTTTTTCTTATCATTGAAAGCAGTTGCTGTAGATTTTTTGTATTGTAAACAATTTTTCATCAATCTTTGATTAATAGAAAGTTAAAAAGAAAAGCACATATTAGAAATATAATCTTTCGTAACAATCTCTTTAATGTACTTTTTGATCATTTTATTACATCCTTTACATGTAAGTATTAATTTTATTATTTTTTAAAAATATATCTATATATTGTAATGAAGTGGGCGGGACCCAGAAGGTAAGTATAACAATAATGTTTATTTTCACAGAATGAATGAATAAAGTCTTTGAAAGGTAAGTAATAAATAATCCGTTAAATACTGATAAATCCCTTTTGTTCCAGATATACAATGACAAAGTGCCACACTGAGACGGAGACAGACGAACAGATGACCACAACCACAATACGAATGAGGGAAGGAGAGGAATCCTGGAAACACATGTAGGAGCAAGGAGTACACTAGGAGAGATCAGGTAAGAGTACAGGTAAGTATCAATGCAACTGTTAGATCAGAGTGAGTCCACTTTCATAGATACAAACTCAGACAATACTGCTGTCACTGTTGACTGTTGAAGTGTGTGGTTATATGTGACCCCCCGGCTGCCACCCGTCCGCCACAGGGCAAGCCCCAGCCTGCTTCTCGCCGTGGTCGTCCTCGCTCTACGTCTGTGCTGCCACCGAGTGCCCCGGCCACGCCGAGGCCTCGGCGACGAGCTCAGCGCAGACGAGCGACCCCCTCCCCGTCTCCCTCTCGGAAAGCACCTAAGCGGCCCTGAGACGGGAGGGCCGGAGAGGCGATGGACTTGTTCTTGGGAGATGGTGGCCGCATTGCTCCCTCCACCTTTTTGCGTTCCGCCACGGACCCCAGGGTCCGCGGTACCCTAACTGGTCAAAGGATAGAACCGTCACATCACACTCCGGGCCTGCATGCCTGTCACACGATGGTGAGCAGCCACCGGCTGTCTCGCGGTCGTGGGCAGCGCCCCGCTTTGCCAGCGGCCAGGA
>JAUMHP010000041.1:19125982-19152284 GCA_032361065.1 Enteromius trimaculatus | reverse complement strand
CATTATTTTATATGAAGTTGAATTGAATTTACAGTAATTGTTAAAGTAACATTTTTGATGGTTTTCATTTTAATTAACTATAACCTTGGTTCCAACGAGCATCATGTGCTTCAATGAAAGCATGGAAAACTGTAATTTTCTTACATTGACTTTCTGCATAATCAGAAATATTTCCTCATTTTACATCATCATTTTTCCAGGTTAAATGGTTGGGAAAAAATCCCAGATTTACAATGCAACAATAAGAACTCACTGATGTCATAATAGATATATGCATGACATGAACATGAATTAAACACGAGAGAAAGCCGATCGTTTGCTCTTGACCACTTCCACAACAAGAAAGCATCTTCCTGAGCACATCACCTCCAAAAAGCAAGTCATCTTCCCTGAATATCATTGATGTTGACCTACAGCAGCAGACTGCAGTCATTAAGGAGGAAGTCCAGCGGACTGTCAGATCTTACCTTGTGTTGCCTGACGCTGATGTGTGACAGAGTGAAGCGGCTCCAGAACAGCAGCCCGGAGCAATGACATTGAAAGGTTGTCTCAACCCCACGGAGGGAGAGAGAGAGGTGGGACGGCGTGTCCCTTCACTGATGGAGCGCTTGACCTCTGGAGGTCACCGGGGTCGCCATACTCCCAGCCACACGCTCTGCTCCCCACTTGGGAAGTGTTTAACCTGAGCAGCTCTGGATCAATCTCTCTCTCTCTCTCTGCAGAACTGAATGCCGGCACTCACTTCCTGGTATGACACATTTAAGGATGATGCTTTGGGCTTCATTTGCATAAAAGGCAAAGTTCCAAGAAAGCAGAAGATCTGTGGATCAATCTGGGAAGCTTTTCAGATTCAAGAGATCAACAGGATTCCCAAGGTTTTCACAGATGGAGTCCAGTTATGCGAAGCATTACTGGATAAAGATTTTTAAGAATCAATTTATATGCATTACATTTAAGAGATTTGATTTTATTGCTGAGCATAACAGGAAAACATATTTACTAGAACTTATCCAAACCAGTTTCGCTGATATTTCCAGGTTTTCCAGGGCTGGGGGAATTCTGTATCACACACTGTGATTATTAGAAAAGCAGCAGAAAAGTTGTTTTCGGTAACTGAAATAAAGCTGAGATAAGATATAAGTTGAAAAAAAAATAGTAATAATGATGAAGAAATATTGCCTTGGATTTCTTTTGCAATAATAAACTAAGTGTGAAATTAAATTATTGAAAGCATGTTTATTAATAATATTATTAATATTTATAATACTATTTATGATATGATTCAAACTAATAAATATTAGAAGGAAAGTTTAAAGAAAATAAATGTTGCCTGGGCAATTAACTAAAATAATTGAAGTTGCTAAAATTATATATTTTTTATGGAAACATAAAAAATAAAAAAAAAAACCTACCACTGAAGTAGTAACATTTCTAAAACTAAATGAAAAGGACTGGAAATATAGAAAAAATAGAAATGACAAAAATAAATAAATAAATGAATTGCAAAAGCTAAAATTCAAATACAATTAAAATAAAAATAAAACATTATAAGTGCAACCTAAATTCCAGAAATGTAATATGATATTATGGTAATATGAATAAAATGAGAAATAAAAGATAAGGTACAATATTATGCACAAAATGTGCAAATTTCAAATTTGATGCCTGCTACAGGTCTTAAAATATTTGGGACGGGGGCATCTCCTCTTCTTTGCAGTTTGAAGACATCAGGCCATCGAGGTTATGAGTTTCTGGAGGTTTGGTGTTGGAATTGGTCCCGTTCTTGCCTGATACAGGTTTCCAGCTGCTGAAGAATTTGTGATTGTTTTTGATATATTTTTCATTTCACAAGTCCACGGTTCCTCAATTGGTAACAAATAAATAAGCAGGTCTGGTGTGCTGTCGGGGGCGAGCCCTAGTAACGAGAGCCCTAACAAGGGCGTGGCTCGGAGTCCCGCTCGAACCCTGCGTGCCTCCTGGAAGGAGCGAACGGCGAAAAATGCAAAACGAGATACGGAACGGGGAGGAAATTGGACTATTTATAGTGGAGAGTAGGTGACCAGACCAGCTTACGATGGAAGCGGTACTGATTGAAAGATTGGTAACAGCTGTATTGTGTTTCGTACACACTTCCTCCCAAAATTGGCAGTGGTGGACAGTGGTTTCTGGAAGTATTCCTGAGCCCATTTAGCAATGTCAGTGACAGAATCATGCAGATGAGTGATGCAGTGTCGTCTGAGGCCATGAAGACCATCGGCGTCCAACAAAGGTCTTCGTACCTTAATGTTGTTTGTAATGTAATGTTGTTTTTAAAGTATCTTCTTCACAGGTTGGAGAGCCTCTGCCCATCTTTACTTCTGAAAGACTCTGCCTCTCTAAGACGTCCCTTTTATTTATAGACCTGGTGTCAATTCATTTAATTAGTTGCTAGATATTCTCCCAGTTCAATCTTTTCAAAACTTGTTTCTTTTTCAGTCCGTTGTTGCCCCCTGTGCCAGCATTTCTGAGACCTGTGGCATGCATCAAATTTGAAATGAGCTCTTTTAGTGGATAAAGGTAAAGATGTATCTGTTTTTAAACAATTCACATGTTGTTCTGTTGTGAATAAAATATTGGCTCATGTGATTTAAATGTATTTTAGTTTTCATTTTATTCAAATTTAAAAAGGTCCAGTATTCAGGTTGCAGAATATAAATACTACTAAAATAACACTGAAGATGTATTTGTATTAAACTTGGACATCATTTAGTGTCCAATTAAGAAGAGGTTTTTATCTGTGATAAAGCCAAGCGTGGTGCATCAGCACTCTTAAAAATAAAGCTGGTTTATTGGCTTCAATGTTTTCATGAAGAACCTTTAACATTAGGAAATCTTTCCATTCCTCAAAAGAAGAGTGAAGCAACGTACTCAAGCCAAAACAGCCCACAAGTCTCTACACATGCATGTTTCGGTGGTCTCATAGAAATAAAAAGACTAGAATCACACTGCGAGAGGGCAAAGAGAAAGCTCTCAGTCTGAAAACACACAGCAGCTCGTACAGGGACTGCTTGAGCTGTTTATAGCCAACAATAAATTCACTTCCAAATGAGTTTGCAGCAACAGGCCGGTCACTCTTGCAGAAAAAAATGAAATGAAAAACAATTATAATTTTCAATTAAATAATGGAATATTTAAAATTGAACACTAAAAAAAAAAACTCTAAAATTGATTAAAACAAACACAGAAACTTTGGTGTTAGTGTTTGTGATCTGTGGAGACAAAATAGTTTTTATGAAACGTTTCATCATCAGCAGTGATACATACATTCATTCTTTCATTTGTTCTTCTCCTTTATTATGATTTACAAAAACAAACCATTTAACTTAAAATAAGTTTAAAAAAAGTTGCCTTGAACTGAAAGTCACTGAATATGTGTGGCAGACTGAGAGAAAGACAACTGCATGTGAGGAGATTTAAAAAGAAAAAAAAAGAAAGTGAGAGAAAGCAAGAGAGAGCTCTCATCACATTCTCGTTTGGATGAAGGCCCAAAAAAATGCCGGGTGAGGTAGAGAAAATATATTTCTCTTGTGATTTTTAAGAACGATGCTAAATGTAGAAAATCATATCAAATGTTGCCAAGAAAAAACATTCACACTTTACTGTTTGTTCAATGTTCTAATCATCCTCACAAAAATATTGTGCAAATAAATATTAGGAGAGAAACCTGCACTCAGTCACAGATGTTCTTGGATCGCCTTGGCTTTTCACAATATGACGCAGCTCTTATTTATTGTTTTTTTTTTTAATAAATATGTTTCATATATATGGGTGAATCACAGAAAACACAGTTTTATTTAACCCCAACAGCAAAAGAAAATGTGTTTTGCCTAAAAATATTATATTTTATTACAATTAAGCATTTATTTACAAAATTCATCTTGAGATAAAGCATCCAGATGATTCTCATTACCGTAATGTACTATTACAATATAAAATACTGTAATGAAATGACATCTCAAATTAAAGGCAGTACAACTAACAATATAATCATCAATCGTACTAGAGTAATGAGGATAAGATTTTTTGCATTATGACAAACTGTAAAATCCAATGCAAAAATGATGGGCGGTTCTAAAACAGGCTTCATACACACTTTCTCTTTTCTTCTGATGTTGGGGTGAAGCGTGACCACGACCGGTTTTGTGAGATTCACACATAATTACGTTCACATATCAGCCACTTTTATCAGTAAAATAAAAATCTAAGGATAAAAAACAAAAAGGTTGTGTTCGACCGCGTCCCTCTGCAGAGACACACAGTCTGCTTCTAAAATGCAGTTCAGCTCTGTGTGTCCATCATCGTAACATCCTCTTCCTTCATCTCTCTTTTCATCAGCATTTTTCTCACGCTTTCTGCTGATTAGAAGCAGGTCACGCGGACAGGTGCCGCCTGCAGTGTGCTCCCAAACCTTGAGGAATGAATCGCTCTGGAGTTCAGCGGTTTAAAAAAATAAAAAAAGCAAGGGAAGGCTGTCTGAAGCAGTAGAAGAGTGTATTGTTTTCTCTCTGGGGGGTTTGGCGTGCTCTCTGCGCTGTCTGTGTGTGTTAGTAGTGATGGGAAGGTTCGCCGTCGACTCCACCGTGTCACGGATCAGTCTCCGGTGGAAGGGAAAGAGATGATGATGCTGCTGATGTGTAGATGTGTTGGGGGTGTGGACTGAGCTCTTACGAGTTATTGGTGGCATTCTCGTTGCTCGGAGAGCTGGAGGAGGAAGAGGAGGAGGAAGAGGGGGAGAAGTTCATCCCTGATAGGCCGGGTGGATCCGTGGCTGTGTTCTGCCCGCTCAAACTCTTCCTGCACACCGGACACGTGTCATGCTGGGAAACACACAGAGAATCATGTAACGCTGTTCTTTTCCACTTTATATACAAAGCACACTGACAAAAAAAAAAGCATTTTACAATGATTTCTGAACTGTGCTATTTTAGTATCGCCAAGATACCAGTTCAGTTTTTATATGGATACTTTGAATAGCATTTTATGGTACCTTTTTAAATTTTAGTTAGTTTATAAAATATACATTTTTTATAATTATATAGCATTTTAATTTGAAATATCTTTATAACTTTTCATTCATTTTTATAAAAAAAAAAGTGAAACAGTAAATACGTTTTTTAATTTTTTTGTAATTTTAATTAAAGTTGAATTTATTTCAAGTAAAAAAAAAAATGTTGTAATCTTAAAAAAATAACCTTTTTTTATGGAGGATCTGCTGAAAATTCAGCTTTACGTCACAGGAATAAGTAATATTTTAATGTATTCAAATAGAACATTTTTATTTTTAATATTTTTGATCAAATAAATGCCTTGAGCATGCTTTCAAAACATTCAAACATTTTACGGAATCAGTGTTGTCTTTAAAACTTTATATTATTCATTAAATATTAATATTAGAAATTATTTTTAGTTTAATTTTGTAATATAAAGTGAATAAAAGACGTGAACTTGATGTTAATTTTTGTCTTGGCTCTGCATACGGCACAAACATCTACGATGAAAAAACAATGAACAAAAAAAATATTCATTTAATATATGAATTTATTTAAATACTGTTTGAAACGATTTAAACTTGTTCCATAAATTACTGTTAGTTTCAAAACAGCAGCACAAATATTTGTGAGCATCTGCGATGGATTTATAATCATAATGTCATAATATAGATAATAAATAATAATAATAACAACATATAAAAAGTTGTAAAAGTTATAAAAAAAATCGTAGCATTTGAACGGTTAGAAAAACTGTCTGGAAATGAGCTTGAACTTCAGGTTGACAGCGGACATACGCACTGACAATCCCTCACTGAGCAATGACTAACTTCCCCTCTTTATTCCCATCATGTTCAATTTCTTGTCATCAAGTTATAATTAACAAAGTTAGAAATGTCTGAGTTTGACAAGAGCATATTTCTCGAAGCCCTGCCGCATTACTTTTACAAAAGTACTTTCTAATTGCAACACATGCATATTCATTTGAAAAAGTAACAGAGTTCAAAGGTGCTGCATACCACGACGAACCCAAACACATCAGCAGCAGTTATTAGCACAAATTCAATTAGCAAACTCCTGCCTTTCTGAGCAGAACCACCAACCATGAAATTAATGTCACAAACTACAAACTGAAACAGACTTTATCTGGATCCCTCATTAGCGAGTGAATGTACATTGTCCAAAGTTGTAAATATTTCGAGCTTAGATGATCAAGTACGGAGAGATGAAATAAAGCAGAAGAGAAACGTCACCTGCTCGAGCCAGGGAACTACACAGTCGTTATGAAAGAGATGATTGCAAGGAAGTTGTCTAACGTTCTCCCCCGCGCTGTAGTCTTCTTTACAGACAGGACACTCTAGACCAGAACCTGAAGCACAAAAACACACACACACACGTCAGAAACAGGAAGCATCAACATCCCAGATCAAACATTACATCTCAAAGCTGCTGGCGAGTGGAAACTAGCTGTTTGTACAAAAATATACAGTCACTTCAGAAGTAGTAATTGTGCAGATTATTTAGTACAGTACAGTAAATACAAAACTATTGTAAAACATACAATATGTTTTCTATGTGAATGTGTTAAAATGTCATTTATTGCTGCGATACAAAGCTGAATTTCCAGCATCATTTCAAATGATCTTTCAGAAATCACTCTAATATGCTCATTTAAACATTTCTTATTTTTGCCCATGTTTAAAACATTACTGTCGTACTGCTTCATATTTTTGTAGAATCTGTGATGCACGTATGAATAAAAGAATGCAAAACTATTTTAGTGACCCCATACTTTTTAACAGACGATTTGTGTGTTCTTATGAACTGTATATATTATCTATACACACTGAGTGTTTGTGTGTGTGTGAGCATTTACATATAGTACACATTTTTAATCTTTATCTTATTGCACAAAAATACTTTGCTCACAAAAGAATAGACATAAATACAGGAACTCTGCTCTCAGCAGGTCTAAAGTTTGCACTAGAATCTTTTAGAAATGCAGTGTTTTGACGGCTGCAGTGATGACTCTTTAAAAGTGGATGAATTTCGAGACGCAGCGCTTCAGAGAGGGTTTTACCATGTGGGCCGTCTAGCAGTCACAATTAGAAAGCTAAAGCACCTCACGCTGTCAGCATACAGAACCCTCTTTGAGAAATCTCAACATTCACCGTGCTTGAAGCTCTGCCACTAAAACATGAAACAGATCAACCGGTGCTGTGCTCCAGCAGTGTGTGGTCGTGTATCAGACGTCTGTCTTCTTACCCACATGCTCCTGTGTTATCTGGACTGTAGGGAGACTCTTAATTTTCTCTTTGTCTGCCGGAGGGGGACCCGTATTTTCAAACTGATTTAATAACTACAGGATCACAACAGCGACAAAAAAAGGAGTAAGTGATTATATTGTTTTTTAAATGCACTGATATTGATTGCAATAGCAACACGGGCTAGAGTTTCATATTCCTTGTGGTTATAAGATAAAGCAATAAGCCACTTGAGACCTGTGTTATGATGGCATCTAATCCATTGGCACCCCATGCATAGTCCATTGGGTTTGAGTGCAGCATTCCCCTGTAAGACAGCAGTTTAGAGTCCAGTGATCAGCTGTGGTTTATCATAGACTGACAAATGACATAAAGACAGATCATTTGACTCACCATGGCCCCATCGCCATGTTTGGCATAGCTGTCGGAGCAATAATTCCATTTACTAACTGCTGAATGATTCTGTGAAAACAACAAATTCACATTTTCAAATGTTAAAAAAACATTTTATTCCACCCTTATTCCTGGCAACACTCATAAACATATTTTTTTAGTGTACAGCAGAGACGCTCAAACCAGGACCAGGAATATATATATATTTACTATTAACTATTTATATTTTCTTTTATTAAATTAACTAAATAGCATTTGTATATATTTGTGACCCACTCTGGCACTTAAATTAGGTTGTTAACTTTAAAAGGAGACTATTGATATAATGTGAGCTTGTATATCCATACAGCCTTCCAACATGTCTCAGATGCGTCAATCAGTGTGTGTGATGGAGTTGAACGGTGCGGTTTCTGCTCGTTTGGCCTAAACATGTTTGTATTTATGGCCATCATATAATGTGTGACATGTCTAAAAAGCTCCCAATCAGTTCTGTCCAAAAAGATATCAATCAAATGTCTAGACCAATCCATTGACAAGTTCTGCCTTTCCAAACACCCTGAAGGAGGACCCCAAATGTGCACCGCCCCCTAGTGCACTAGTGAGCTCAATGCAGACCTGGGAAACTATGGATTGTGAACAAATGCAATAATAATTTGTGAATTATTCCACCCAAGTGTTAAACTTTAAGGTGTTTTGTGCAAAATGAGACCATTTATAACCATTTAGCCCCTTAAATATTATACTAGGACTGTTTTAAATTTAGGTATGCCTGAACTGGATATAGAGACCTCTAGAGGACATTACCTTCCTCATATACACATACATAAATACATTTCAAAAACTTCCAAAAAATAAAAATGATTAAAATAACCCCCCCCCCCCCCTCTTATTTGGCACCAAACCAAATCAAAGAAAACTTTCTGTAGTGATGTGAACGTATGCGTATTCATATTAAACCGTTCGGTACGAGGCTTTCGGTTCGGTACGCATTACAAACCGAACCATTCAGACTAATATTTGGAAGAAAAAAAAAAAAACTAAAGAACGTTGCTTCCCTACGCTCAAGAAGGCAGCGCAAACGACGAGACAGGCTACGTGCTGACTGCCCCTCCCACCCCCCCAAACTAGAAACACACACATCACAATCTATTCCTGCAGCATTCAGGCAGGCATTTCCAACAGATTCAAACAGGGCAAAACAATTGATTGGTCACAGCAATCAGTACATTTATAGCCGCGGATTTTAATGCGGGGTTTAAGAAAATGCTGTGTGTCATTGAGCCCTTCTACACTCTTAGCAAAGAACAGAAAGATTGTGACCTTCTTTAGCTGAAGCACAACAGCGGCCCATGTGTTAAAGATATGATCTGTGCTGTCTGAAGAAAATGTGGATACTCTCATTTTACTGAACTTAAAAAAAAAAAAAAAACAACTTGATAAAAATTATTGAAACAGAGTTCCATTTAAAAACAAAATTGTTCTTTTCTTTCTATTAGTTTATAACTACTACAATGTTACTGTACATTTTTTATAAGGAGCATTTGGTTTTGGTTATAAAGGAGGTATTGTTTTAGAAAAAAGAAACACCAGAAGATATGTGAAGTATAGCTCCATTGTTGTTCAAAGTAAAAGAAAAAACAGAATCATACTTTTATGTTTGTTTAAATAAATAAATGTGGGGGAAAAAATCATTTTTTTTTTTTTTTTGCTGTAACGAAAACATACCAAACCGTGACACCACTGTCGTATCGAACTGAACCGTGATTTTTGTGAACCGTTACACCCCTAACATATATATGTGACCCTGGACAACAAAACCAGTCGTAAGGGTTCATTTTCCAAAATTAGGATTTATACATGATCTGAAAGCTGAATAAAAAAGCTTCTCATTGATGTATGATTTGTTAGGATAGGGTAATATTTGACCAAGATACAACTATATGAGAATTTGGAATCTAAGAGTACAGAAAAATTTAAATGCTGAGAAAATCACCTTTCAAATTGTCCACATGAAGATCTTATCAATGCATATTACTAATCAATAATTAAGTTTTAATATAATTTCGGCAAGAAATTGACTAATTACCTTCATGGAACATGATCTTTAATTACTATTCTAAGGATTTTTGGCAAAAAAAAAAAAAATAATTTTGACCCATCCAGTGTATTTTTGCCCATTGCTTCAAATATACCCCAGCATATACCCCCCATACTGGTTTTGTGGTCCAGGGTCACACACACACACATACATATCCATATATATATATATATATATACACACACACACAAATACAAATATCTTAAGCTGTAAAATAAACACAATGGATTTTTAAAGACATTGTGCAAAAAACTTTAAAAGCAATTTTCTCAGGTTTTCAAGTGAAAAAAGAGGGCAGACAACCATAATTCAAATGGGTATATCTTTTTAAAACTATTCGAGGTATGACTTTGACTAGGATATCATTTTAAGTTTCCATTGATGGCATAATCTCAATTTTGTAATTTGGGTCTTTTATATCCATTTTCTAAATATTTCTTTGTTTTTTTATTATAATTTATTATCTTGACATTTTTAGACCTGAAAATCATATTTTTAAACTCCTTACAATTTCCTGATTCCTTTCCATTATAGTGGGAATCCAAAATAGATCACTCTTTAATAAATAACAAAAAGAAAACATAAAAAAGGTTCAATCATTCAGACCTGACTGAATACATCTGCAGTACTGTGCCATCTGCTGAACTCTTACCCTTCTAAAGTAGGTACACCCTCATGCCGCACTCCTTGTCTCCGAGGAACGTGTCGTCCCCGTGGCTGTCTGGCCCCGTAGCGCTGTCGTGAGGCCATCTCCCGCTCTCTGCGGTTCTCTGCGTCACGGTTATCTTCGGCTGGCAAACCTGCTCTGAAGTCGAAGCCCTCATCGAAGATCCCCAGAGCAAACTGCCCGTAACCATGCGGGAACGTAAACAAGTGCTGGTCCACATTCTGACGGGTGAGGGGTAAAGCTTTGGTGAGTCGTTTCACACACACATGATTTTCTTATTGTGGCATCTGTGGTTTTCTAAGCAATACTGGAGGCCTGGGAGAATATTCTACACTGCTTTTAGCAATTTTTGGATTTGCATGTTTGCGATCTATTACCCATAGCCTAATCTGTATGTTGCCCTGGATAAGAGCATCTGTTAAAAGCATTTACTTAAAGTTTGCATTGTGAGCCAGGAATCTCACTCTTCACTCAATATATGGACCAAGCGCGCCCAGCAAACTCAGCGGCCAAAAGCAGTTAGAGATACCGTGGACGATAGCTCACCTCAAACGGGGGCCGATTCTGATCATTAGAGGCTGTAGATGTGGACCCATTCTCTGAACTGAAAAAAAAAAAAAAAGCGAAAAAGAGATTTTAAAAAGAGGAAATAGCAAGTGTATATTCAGACAAAAACCGTGATAGAAAGTCTTCACATGATGTTTCTGTTTCGAATGCTTTTATAAATCATTCACAGCGTTTAGAGCTGTAGCAAACAGATCTCCTGATGTGGAATTTTGGCAAAAACAATGCAATATTAGACTGAAATCACTTCTCCAGATCCACAGCAGCAGGTCAGTACTTTACCTTCCCTCTTCAGGCAACTCCTCGATGAAGCCGGACTCACACCGTGGACAGATGTAATCCTGAAAACACAGGTCACAACACTACATTAACACCACCCACTGAATCTACTGATAAACAGGATTTCCAGCACAATATTGGCGTCTAACTGGGGTAAAAAAAAAAGTGCAAAAAAATTACTGAAACTAAAACCGGAAGAAAATAGATATAAAATACATAAAATATAAGGACATAAAAATAACACTGCCAAAAATACAGACCTAATATATTACTGTTTATGTGCAGTTTTGTATGATTTTAGTCAGAAAAAAAAAAGCGCACATATGAAATGTTTAATCAGCAGGACTTTAAAGCGAATAATGTACTTTTGTGATTGTGAACTCTACCCCTGAGTTAACACTGATGTGAATGTATGTCGTGTTGTACAGCATATTGAGACGGAGATGATAAAAAAAGCATGATACTACGATTTTCCTTAACAAGCAGATCGTGGAGAAATGTTTATCATCCACGATCAAAAATCGTCATATCGCCCGCCCCTAGTAGGTAAAACTCATCTGCCATGAAAAACAAGAAAAACAGGAGTTAAATATAAAGTACATGGACTCTCATGAATGGTTTGTTTTGTGATCTAAAAATAAAAAGAAACTAGATGCAGAAGAGCTTGACTGATCTGTCATCGCAGCACTGTGACATCTGCAGTCTGCATGCACAGAAGCACCGGTTTGGATATGAACGCTTTTGCCCAACAAGATAAGCCTTCATGTAGGCTACAAATAATGTTGTACATTTAACACTTTTCCACAAATGAATACCGCAGAATGCTTTTATACTGCAGATTCTGTCTGGTCCAGTACCACGACCTCCGGCTGACCTGCAGCACTCGGTCCTGTTTGGGCTCTTTCTAGAGGCTCCGCACAATGACTGCAGGATAATAACGCCACAGAATGATGAAGAGACAAGCAAAAGAGCTTTGTGACTCCATCCATTCTCTTCCCAGTTCCCCTCTCAAACCTCATACAAGGAGAGATCTCTGGCCTCGTATGTCCTGACAGATAGCATGTTTGAAACTGACAAATGAAACAGAGCTGAGGTTTCAGACGAATGAATTCTTGACATGTCCTGGGCCAGCTGACAGTGAATTAAGGCAGTTTTACAAATGACATTGCTGTTCCCCAACCGTACCAGCCTCATTTTTATGAGTGTCAGCAGAAACTTGTAGAGTCAGAGAGTGTGACTTTCATTAGCCCGAGCTGCATGTTAATCAACCCCAAACCAATGTTATTTTACTACGATTGTTATGTTTTTATTAATAATACACAATATTTGAAACTGTCCATTTTCATACCTACATAACTATTTTTTACCTTTTACTTATAAGGCTCTTATATATTTTAGTTTATATGATGCGTGGTTTAATTTTTATGTTTTATCTTAATCTGACATTACTCACAATAATTTCTCAAAATAATCAGCTGATCTCGTTACAAACAGTCTTCAGTTACAGTCACGAAACCAGACCTACAGGAATCAAAACGGATACTAAAACCACACGAAACACAGATCAATAGAGTTAGACCCACGTATACATCAACTTGTCAGCTTCAGGTAACAAGGAAACGCGACAGATGTATAAAACAGATGGAATAATCAGACATAAAAATGGAATTAGTTTATTATCAAAGACCATAAGGTATTAGTATTAACCAGTAGATTCCATAATAACCAATATTGGAAACCTAAGGAAAATCCATTGGCATTTGATCAAATTATAAATATTGGTTATCACAACACTTTATGATTTAACTAACCAGCAGCTCTCACAACAATCAGCCTTCTCTCTACTAAATGACACAAATCACAGAAAATTAACTTGCCCAAACTAACCTACACACCAAAATATTAGGATTTGAAAGATCTACTATAATTAGATCTGGTTAAAAACACAAAATATGACCAGCTAACCACTTAACCCTCTCCCAACCGTTTCAACCATTCATAATACAACACAAACGCTAAAGACGAACATCAGCATCTGAACACTGGAAATGATCAGTCTCTAGTAATTACCGAGTTGATGTCATAACAAGCAGCCTTTAGGTTTGATAGGTTACACAAACAGCAGAGCTCTGGAAATCTCTTTAATCTGCGCTCAGTTCTGCCAAGAGTCCGTCTGATTAAACTCTCACCTCTCCAATTAAGTCTAATTTAATTTAAACCTCGTTTTAATCCTGAGTGTTGCTATTGGCAACCAGCAGCCTGTTAGCCGTTAGCACAGCGAGCGCGGAGAAACGCGTGATAAAAGAGGCCGTTTGTTTCGTTTCACGCATCCATACCGATTCAGAGCCTTCAGGAGAGGCTCGTTAAGACCGCGGCGTCTTACCGGGAGCCGAGGGCTGATCTCTTCCGAACACCGGTGACAGAAGAACCGGCAGGGCCGCGGGGGAGCTTCCGCCATCTTCGCTGCAGGACCGACTGAGAGCGAGAACGAGGCGAAGTACGGAAGCCCGGACGGAGCAAAAACTGGTACGCACGGACGACGGAACGCGTTTTGGATATTAAGTGTTTTGCAATAACGAAATACGAAACTTATAAAATGTAGTTTTGTTGTTCTTCTTCACTTAGGCTATTTTATACACGAACATTTATTTATTAAACCTTTTCCCCATGGTTAAAAAAAATCTTACCGCACAACATTAAATAAGCTGAAAGGGACACCTAGTGGAGAAAGAGAGAGTCGTCGAATGTATTTGAGGCATTATAAGCAGATCTATTTAACCATCTAAAGACCTCTTCATGTTTGTCAGCAACGAACTGTTTTCATATAACGTTACTGTACTATTTTTTTAACCGTACACAGAGGTCTTTTATTATGAAGATTATAAATCTATAATGCCGTTACCATCCTGCAGATGGTGCTACAGTACTTGCCACTATCCAGAAACGTAAATATTACTAATTTGAGTTCTCCTTTAGTGAAATAAATTAAATGTAAGATCTTAATCAATGAAGCATACAGGCCACAATTAGTTTTAGATAATTTTTTAACTTTAAAATGATGAAAATAAAAATAATTAAAATGAACAATAAAACATCAATAATTTCCTTCAGTTCAAGGTTAATATATTTATCTAAAACACTAAACTGAAACATTGTATTACTTGATATAAATGTTAACTGGAATCAAATTACTACAACATTTAACTAAAATCAAACCTAAAAAAATGGAAATGCACAAAAAGTGAAATGCAAAATTGTAAAAAACAAGTTTCATGTTAACCAGAAATGTTCTAAGAACATTTGCCATTATGTTATATAAACGTTTTGTGAATGTTTCCTAAATGTTCTAAATGTGCTTCTTTTTTCTTCATTATACAAATGTTAAGCCAACATTCAATTTGATCATTTTGCAAGCATTAAAATATTACTTTTAAATGTTTCCTGAACAAGTAAATAAAAAAACAAATAAAACACACATATGTCCAACTAAAACATTTTAGGAAAAAGATGTTCTCTGAAACAATGTATAAGTAATGTTATTGTGCTAACGTAAAGCCAGATAACTTCATATTAATATTCTATTATTTATATTACATTCTGTTTTTTTATATTCAGGTACAGTATTTTAACCACAACTGTTTTTACTCTTTATAGCATTGAATAAAATAGTATTCATGTTGTTTGTCATTTGAAAAACAAACAAATGTTTAACTCGAACACTTCAATTAAACTCTATATAAATATAGATTCATCTTTTTTCATTTCAAATAATCAAATACCAGATGATGGAACCAAAACCTTAAACATGAGGGAACTATTTTTAAAATCAAACAACAGTTTACTTTTTTTTTTATAATGAAACCAGACATATGAATATGAAATGAGAACTATATACAGATGGAATATGATTTAAATGAGAAATGTCTTCTACATGCTGCTGTAATAATTCACGCAATTCGATAACTTACAAAAACTCCCTTGACCTTATTTTCCAAAAACAAGAATAAGAAACAAGATCTGTAAACAAGAGCAGAAATCATCAGATGTGTTTTATACAATAAAACAGCAGATGAAGTGTGTGAAGTCAGTGCTGAGCTCTCAGAGGAGGCAGTTCATGCATTTGACGGCTTTGCTGCCATAGTCCAGACATTCAGGGCCGATGCACTCGCAGCAGGCGTTATGAAACCAGCGGTACTTTGATCCTCCCATCGACTCGCAGTACTGCTTACACTGACGGATGGACACGCAGTCATCAAAGTAGACCACCGTACACAAGGCATCTGAGGAATGAGAGCAGAACCAGAGGAAGGGCACATGTCAACCAGAGACAGGAAGAGAGGAGAGGAGAGGACAAGAGATGAGGAGGAGAGGAGAGGAGATTTTGTGATGTCGAAGATGAGATCTTGAGGTGACATATTCAAGCTTTTTGTTTAATCTTTTTTCTAATTTATCTAATCATCTTTGGTACTCATGTTTTGATATGACTTCCTGTAGACCTGTCAGGTGGTGCTCACCATCATGGACGCTGCTGCTGCTGGGCAGTGAGATGTTGTGGCTCTGGCTGTCGAGCGTCTCCAGGAAAGAGACCAGGTTCTCATGGTGGGAAAGTTCCTCGGCGACGGGGAACGACACGACCATCATGTTAATGGGGGCGTCGCCTTCAGTCAGAGCGCGGAAGAGCGAGGGGATTGGCCGGTACAGCTCCTCTACCGTGCTCTTGGAGGTGGCAGGACTGTCGTTATAATTCCTGGGGTTACACATTCCTGTGGGACAGGAAAAAACAAAGAACTTCACCACGGTGCACACATCACGATGGAAAAGCCACACAAAAAAAAAAGATCACAAATGAAGAATTTTTAGACTGTTTAGCTGCTATACATCTATTAACAGCATTGACTAAAGCTGCTTTTTATTTTTTAAATACATTTGACAATTTTGTACACTTTTATATTAAATGTAAATGTTTACATTCTTTTATATTAATATTTGATTAAATATTGTAACATTATTTTATACTTTACATGTAAATATTATTTACATTTAATTGTTTATTTTATTAATATTAATGTATTAGTTTTTTCTTGTCTTATTTGAAATGTTAAACACATTACAAACAGTTTTAAACCAAAAATTAAAAAGATTAAATTATTAATTTTGAACACTATATAAAAGAATAAAAGAGTTTCTTATAAGAACCAATGTTTAGGATTATTAAGATTGAGTAAAGACAGAATACATTTATTAGGATTACTAAGATTATAGCAAAGACAATTCTAAACGTAAGAATTTTTTTTTTTTTTTAAGAACATTTTATGTGTGTATTTTGGTCAACTTTGATTTTTAAGTAAATACTGTGACATATTTAAAGAGAACAAAACATGACTGTCAACAGCAGCTCCACTTGGAGAGATAAACCGCTGGTAAAAACGTTAATCAGATGGTGGATGGAGGTTTTAATAAGAAGCAGAACGCTGCAGAGACCTTGTGTTTTAGATTATCTGCGGAGCGGCTGCCAGCACAGCTGCTTCTGATTACCAAAACCATGGCAGGTTCGGCCTTCAGGAACAGCACTCATCTCTCCTTTCCCTCTCCACCAATAAACGTGTGTTTGGAACAGAACGATATCTACAATCTTTTATGTCCTTGAAGTGAGAAACGGATGTTAATTTTTAGACTTGCATCTTTCTCATCTGGTCAAAAAGCCCTACGTTTCATCAGTAGCTTTGTTGATTAGATTATTACTGATCGTGCATTATTATGATTTGTGTTTTTCCAAACCTCTTTGCATCAGAAATGACTCATTTTTGTATTCAGGAATGATATGGTTTAAACCTTCGTACTCGGCTCAGCTGTGCCTTCAAAGCTCATCTGAACTGACCTGGAGTGTGTGAGATGAGATGAGAGTATCTGGATCAGCTCACCTCACACTTTATACTGCTGTCAGAGGAGAGTACACCAGCCCTCCTGTCATCTACAAACTAGTCCTAATATTTACAAGTGCTCTCACTGCACTGGGAATGAGCCAAAGCTGTTAACACAACCTGAGCTCTTCAGTTTATAGTCTTGGTGTGACCCTAAATAATCCTAATAATCTTTTCTTATAATAACCACTTCATTTTATTTTGTTTCATTTATTTTATTTTATATAGGCATTTATTATTTTATGTTATGTAAAAGTTTTAGAATTAAAATTTAAGCATATAAAATAAATTATATACCATAAATGATTATAAATTATTATGGAATATGTATTTTAAGAGACAATTTTTTTAGACAAACACCTCCATAATGTATTTTATGCATATATACATATTTTTTTTATTTATTAAATTAAACAAATTACTCAAACATAATAAAATAACCATATAATGTATTATGATGGAATATGTATACACTGGGTTTTAAGAGCCAAGACTATAATCTATTAAAATATTTTATTTGATCATTTAAATAGATTTCTTTAAAACAAACACCTCTGTGATGTATATAAATGCAACAAAAAAAAATCAATTTTTTTTGTGATTAAAATAAAATAAAATAAATATCCACATAATGTATTATTATGGAATACGTATATATATCAAAACATTTTAAAACTATAAGTTTTTAAGAGTTAATACTATAAACTAATATGATTTTATTTTATAATTTAATGTTTCACAACGTATTACTCATACATAGAAGTTTTTACATTTTAAGTAAAATTTTATTTGTATTAAAAAATAATAATAATATTTATATATATATATAAACTAAATAAAAGAATATAAGTTATTGTTCATGAATTCTTTGGAGTTTTAATCTCACCGACACAGTCACAGCACTCCTCCCACAGAGAGCTCAAACACAGCATGCACTCCTTACAACACGAACAGTTTCCCTCTGACGGCCGGCACTGACACAGACCCTGTACACACACACAAAATATACATCACCAAAGGTAAACATACAGGGGGGAAAATGAGATGACGTGGAGGAAGTCTAGCTCACATAAACATGATCTCCAAACACATGTGCTATAGAGAGCCGCGAGTCTTGAAGGAAACATCAAGATCTTTCAGCTGGAAGAGTTAAAAGGAAACCACCCAAAGAGACAAAGAACATTTAAACATGAGAAACAGCACCAGGCTGAGAAGAAACAGAACTGCGAACTGTTCCAGGCTGAAAAAAAAAAACAAAAACGCCCCAGCACAGAGGGGAAAAAGACTGACCCAAACCTGGGACACATTTAGAGTTATAATTACAGAGAAAACAGCAGAACACAGACACACACATTTGGCTCTCTGTGTTTCGTGTTTTGCCAGCAGTTGTGAGGAAGAGGTCAATTTCCAGATGTGTGTGTGTGTGTCCCATTAAAACTGAAAGTTCAGGAGAGGAAACAGAGTTTCAATAGAAACACATAAAAGTGACTATAGAGAGGCCAATACCTGAAAACACACGTGGGCCAGATACTTTCAAAAGAAACAAGCCCAGACAATTCCCTATCCCTACCCAGCGCTCTTAGTTTGGGGAATTGCGTGTGCGATTTTCATGCATTCCTTAAAAGAATCATCCAGCCAAACTACATAAAAGCCATAAAAGCGGAGTTTACTTTGTATTTGGACCTGTCCAAATACAGCCTCGCAAACTCCTGCTGTACCTGCAAACGATCCACGCTTTCCTCTGAAAAACACATGAATCTGGCCAGCTGTGAGAAGAAGCTTCACTGTGACTATAATGTCTGATAGTGCTTATAAAATGAACATAAAAGAAAACTGTTAACTGTGATCCAACTGATATCAGTTCTAACAATTCATTTATTACATTTCTAGCCACTCAGAACATTCTTGGTTAAACACACACATTTTTAATATCTACACACACAAATGCATTTTTAACTAAATATTTTAAGGTATTAGTAAAAAAAAATATTGTTTAATATTCATTTTGTTTGATATTCAACTGCAGTGAATGCTATTGCTATTATATAAAATATTACTCAAACATATTCTTTCATCCAAGTACTCAACCTCTGAATCAGTTTTTCTGTTTTATATCATTTGTTTTTAAGATATTTACTTGCAAATATGACTAACTGCAGAAGAAAAGGTTTCCGACCGATATCAGTTATAAAAAAAAAGGTAGTCTTTAGTCTAAATGTTCCATCTAAATCTTTTTTACTGTTTGAATTGAAGACATTGGCTTTAATTATTGTGTTTTTTTTTTCTTTTTTTAACAGATAAACTCTGAAATGTAACACATAACAGAATTCAAATGCTTCATGATGACTCATTTTAAGCTCATTTAATGCCTCAGTGGTCATGACAATGAAGCACACTAAACTGAAACTCAGAGAGAACAGAACATTCCTCTAAATGAGGTCAGTTTTGGGGTCCGGGCACTTCCTCTTCAGAGCTCAACCTGTCACACTGATGCTGACATTCACGCTCATTCACTGCTCGCAATGTATGAACCTCAAAACAGCTACTATGTTTTGCTATGAGCTGCGAGTGAGACGGCGAGTGAGAACAGAGAGCAGGAGAAAGTGTGTGCGAATGAGTGTGAAAGTGCTCTGAGCGGACAGGACGTGTGCTGCCTTGCCCCGCAAAGCATTCATGTGTGACTAAAACAACCTCAGCTGCCCCACCTAGAGACACGACTGACAGCCCCAGCTTACAGGAGCTACACACACGGGCACACACACACACACATTCCCAGGAACTTTCATCAGATTTCAAACCACCTACACTAACAACACCATAGCAACGTTCCTAAACACACTAGTAACCCTGCTGGCTATGTCCTAGAAACTTGAGTTATAAATCCATATGAAAATAAATCTGTCCTATCAATAATAAACTGTACCTGTATCCTCAGAAGATCAGGCACATGCAATTATGACAAATACATTGATATTTTATAGCGATTATAATAATAAAAAATTTAATAATAATGACATTAATACAGTTTATTAAAACATAACATTGATTTTTTTTTTAACATTGAAAGTAATATCCTACAAACAAGATTCATCCATGTTTTAACCTTATTTAAATTTATTGTAATATTTTCATTTACTTACATTTTAATATTGATTAAATGGTTTGATTATAAGTTTTATGGTTTCATTTAATTCAGTGTTTAATATAGAAAATGAAAATGCTAAAATATCTCCTCCTATGTAGAGTATTACTTGTAAACATTCAGTCATCTTAGTTTTATTTGAATAATATGATAGCATTTATTAATATTAGATCATTATTTAATACTAGATTATTAATTAATAATAGTAGTGTTTATTAACATTAAATTAGCTTTTATTTTTATATTTTAAATTTTCTAAATATTTTTGTTCTTTCATAATGAAATTGTGTAAACATTTCTATTCAGCTTTCATTTAATTTTATTGCATTTAATTATTTTAATCACTTCTAAAAAAAAATTGTTTTCTTCAAACTTTAATTATTTATTTTTTCATCTAATGTTTGTATTAGATTTTATTTGTTAGATTGCTTTATTTCAGTTAACAAATTAATTTTGCTTAACAATAACTTGAGGTCTAACAGAAATGTGAGATGCATTTCCTTCCTCAGTAACGGAGTTAAATCATTACTTAGATAAAAACTGATATTGAATGACATGAAAAAAACAAAATGAAAGTGACAATATTGTCCACTATATTAGCCAGCTCTACTAGCAACCATCAGAACACCCTAGAAATGCCCTAGCAACCACCCAAAACACTGCAGCAACTCCTTGGCAACCTCTCAGAACATACTGAAAACTCCCGAATAACTCTCAGCAAACACACAGCATCCTACGATCTTTAGAAAAGAAGTTTTTCCTTTCACGGTGCGAGTGCTGGGCAGTTTACTCGTGTGTAACATCACAAACCTCTCTGTGTTTATTCCCCAAACAGACGTCTCACGTCCCCCGACTGTCTGTCTCTGTCTCTCTTCCTCTCCCAGCCTCACCGGGACGCACAGACCAGAGTGAACTCACACAGATCCCATCACAGCCGAGAGAGACAAATATAACCAAAGAAAGATGACAGAAAATAGAAATCCTTTAGGAAAGCAGAATTAAAAGAAAAGTAAAGAAAATCCTTCCCAAGATAAAATGAAATAAATGCACTTTCCCAAGTATACTTAAGTATAGACATGTACATTTTAAATTAAATATCAACACACACACACACACACAGCGTGCAGCCGTCGTTACACTCCAGGGAAAAAGTGATCCAGTATAACATGAGTTACACCCAGTCGCTCTCAAACCCAGCGCTTCTGCGGCGGAGAACACAACCATCAGAAGAACATCACAATATCATTCAGGTGACACAAAGAAGGAGCTTCTGAGTGAACTTCTGCTCTCAGGAACCTGGAAATAAAAGTCTGCTCTGATTCCATGAGCCAAAGAGATGCATCGTCTCCTGTTTCACTCAGGAATGTTTCATTCTGGGAATGTTTTCAGACATTTTTCAGTATTCCAACTTGAGATGCCGAAAAGGAATTTTGCTGACAAAAAGAAGTCCTAACCCTAAAACAATGAATCTTTGTTAATGATGATTAGATTTCATTCTAGTGTAAATATAAACTCAAACCGTATCTGAGCATGAAACACCTGCAGGAGCTCCTACACCTTCTGGCCAGACAATTCACGTGACTTTTCCAGTCATTCATCGTTATCAAATACTGACTTTTATCATGTGTTTATTCTCCCAAAACTCAGTTTATATCTGTTTAAATATTTTAGAGCAGAGCTAACATCAAAAAAATACATTTTCTGAAGATATTTTCCTCAAATTCCCTGATATTTCTCATGAATTGTGGGATTCAGCATATTGATAATTAAGGACTGATATAGACGAAAAGTGCAATAAAAATAAAAACTTCAGAGTACCTGAAACATTGGGAACTGACCAGGGGCGATAAATAAGCATCAGTTTTACCTGTAGAAGACATTTGCTGACGTCGCTAGCACACAGAGCTTTATTACAGCCGCTGATGATGGTCAGTCCAGATAAAAGAAATAACAGAGAGATCAGGACGGGACAGAGGAACAGAGCCGGCCGCATCCTGACCAAAACTCCACACACCTGCATTCAACACAGATCAGATGATGTAGACATGTTTAAAGAGATATATCTATATCTACATATACATACTAATAAAACTACTAATAATAACATACTAATAATTAAAAAATAAAATAAATGCAAAAAAAAAAAAATCTAATAAAATAAAAATTTTAAATAAAAAAATCATAAAATGGATTTTATAAATAAAAATTACTAAAAAATAAAATGACTGGTTAAGTGTACACAGTGGACGTCATGAAAATGAAAAACAAAGTATTAGTGTGTGTGTTAAAACAGGATTTAGCACTTTTATGCAGAATGTCCTAGTTTTGTTTTTAAAGCAAACTTAAACAATATAATTCAGCTACGTCACATTCAAGCAAATGAAATACAGATTTGGAATGCAGAACACTGAGAAACTCTTTCAGTGGCATGTTGAACGTCCTCTCCTCGGGTACAAAACAAAGAGCTCTGCATAAACGCCACAGGGACACATCTTCTGAATAATACAGGCACAAAAACGCACTGACGTCCAAACGCGCTGGTGTTTCTCTATTAATGCAAACATGACGCAAAAACACTTAGGATTATCACGTCACACATCTGGCATACGTCACATCTTCACATGTAGCTGGCAAATAATATGAGTGTACTTACTGTATCACTTTGAGGCGTTCTCAACACTTTCCTTTGGTTTTTGACTTTCTCTCATGCGGATCTCTTGTCTTGGCTCCTTTTAGTCTGAATAGAAACATGAGCGGCTTTGATTCATAGAAATGGAAGAAGCGAGCAGAGCGGCACTTAGCATAACATACGGGTCCTCGAGGGGGCGTGGCTGATCGGCCCCGATGTTGTTTCTGATTAGTGGGAAACCACATGTCTACACAATTTTGTTTTGCTATGCATTTTATGTCTTTTATAATCAACTAGTGTTATTATTAGGCATCACGTATTGTTTAGAGTGCTGCTAAAACCGGAAGCAGCTCACAAATAATGTCACATAATATCCATCATTTTTCACAGCGCGGGTGGGTTTCAGCCAATCACCGTCGCCTGTGCAGATGTACGTACTCACGATTCAAAATAGTTTGAATTAACGGACTGAAAAAACTGCTTAAAGTCAAAAACATCTGATATCTGAGTGCAGCTTGATGGAAAAATATACTTTTTGAGCCTCCAAGCGCCCCCTAGAGGAAGAAACCCTCTTTCTTCTGTGTCACATCTGCCGCCTGATCTCAGCGGAATGAAACGCGCTCTTAAAGGCACAGCAGCCGCCCAGGCAAGTGTGGGATTACTCTGTATTGCTTGCTGTTGGTTCTTATGATAAACTGCTGGGCTTTTTTTCCTCAATTGTGATTCAGCGAATAAAAAGGATATGCCAAATTATTATAAGCACAAGTGGCATAGTAGTTATACAAATTTGGACTGCTAAAACTGAAGGTTTGTTGGTTAAATCACTGTTACATCCAATATTAATTACAACATAAATAGTTATATAACTATTATTAAGAATTTTAGAATTATATACAGGTTATAAATACAAACTAAATTATTTTTATTATTTACTTTTAATAATAGACGTTACTTTTCTTATTAAATATATGTATACAGTACAAATATAACATGAATATATTTATTACTATTATATTATATATTAATAATTATTATAATAATATAATATAGAAAATGCAATTATATTAATATCAGCATTTTATAAATAAAATTTTTATAGATCCAAAACAATGCAATATTCATACATTCTTACTGATAAATTAGTTTTTTAGGATAGTTTTGATGTTAATATTGTTTAATCCGTTACTCTGCCATCTGCTGGACAAAACAATATCTGTATTCATGAATTTACATTTGTCCAAAAAGCCGTGATTTTTGAGCATTTCAATGGAGAATCTTGCTTGGAGCATTAACTCAGAAACATTAATTTTCACTAGTAAATTACATGACTTAAGATTTAAAAAGTTTGTCCATGCCCATGACTCTGGGAATCCTGTTTAGACAAAAAAGATTGCAGAAAAAGAGTTTTTGATTTCACAACCAATAAAATTTATTCAATTATATATTACAAATATGTACATCCTCATGTAACAAGTAAATATTAAAATAGACATATTTTTAGAACCATCGTTCAAAAGGCATTACGTTGTAAAAAATAGGTTTTGTTGTGATCTCACATTAAAACTGTAAAAGGGGAATTTTTTTTTTCCTATTGAGAAACCACAACAAACTTTTTCTTTTTTTTTCTTTTTAAATGTGCGCAAGACACAAGGGACAACACGCAAGAAGTGGATGTTACTAACAGACACAGCAATGGCAGAAAAGAACCAGGACCACTTCAGTAAACCTCACCACAGTACAACTTTTTAGAAAGGGACGAACCTGCAGAAGCATGCACATTATAGAAATCACAAGTCAAAAAACATCGGCTTTGATGAAAGTCAATGGGATAAAAGTTAAAAAATAAAAATAAAAATAAAAAAATAAAAAATAAAGGTATTTCAGAACACATGCTTAAAGAGTTAAGCAAACATCAATAACAACAACAACAAATAACTTCAATGTAAAAACAACTTTGGTCCATTAAACATTAGACAAAACAAAGTTTACAATCAAAATATTTATTATTACTTAAACTTTTTCCGTCCTCTCGGTTTTCTGTCATTTTTTACAAGTTAAAAACAATAATTACATGGCTATTTACAAATGCACAATCAGTATGTATAAAATAAGTTAAAAAATGAGGAGCACAATCTATACATAATCTATGAACACTCAACTGTAGAAACACGTTGGATTGAGATCTCTTTCTTAACGGAGGAGCAAAACCTTTCTCTCTCTCTCTTTTTCCGATGGTGGTCTATACCCTCCGGAGGCTGTTTTTTTTCGACGCTCCTCTATCGACCCGTGGTCTACCGTTCTGGACAGTGGACCTCAGGGTTAAGTGCGTTTTAGTTTAGGGCTGCAGTCTATCGGAGCCAATCTGGCGCCCATATGGTGAAGTGCGTTTGGACCGGGAACCAGAACTAGAACAGCGAACACAGACTGAACCAGTGATGACAGCTAGCCTGGAAGTGCAGCGCTTGTTTGTGTTATTTTTTCTTTTTTATTTATTTTTTTCGACTTCTTTTATTAGAAAGCATCCAGTCAGCGACATGTGCACCGTGACATAAGCACACAACATACATGCGCACGCACACCTCCAAGTCAAGTGCTTCCTGTTTTCGTCCAACGATTGCGTCTTGACCCGTCACCCGTCGTGGTCCGACAGCTACTAAATCCTCATCTCTATCTCATCGGCAGGTCATATCGGCGTCAGGTCGAAGTCGTCGTTGACCTCTACGAGGGGGATGTAGAATTCAGGAATCTCGAAAATGCTGGTAGACTTGTAAGTAGCGGGATCCAGCTCCTGCAGCTTCAGCTGCCACTCCAGACGCTGAACAGCATTTAACGCTGCTGCTTCGTGCTGCTGCCGCATCAAGAGACATGTCTGCAGCAAAACAGACATTCAAGTCAGTCATATAGGTACTGAAGTTCACAAAATATCAAAGTGCCATGTGAGCTAATAATACTGCAGTAGCTAACTTTAAAACTCAAGAATTCAAAAATCTCAAATTTGGCTGAGATTGCATTATCTGACTAGGGTTCTGCAGGTCTTAAAGTCTTACATTTACCCTGGCACAAAAATAAAGTCTTAAATTGTGTCTTAAAAATTGAGTTTATGCTTAAAACAAGAACAAATATCTGTCAGTAGTATATGACCACTTTTTTTGTTTGTTACTTTTATCACAGGCTTACTGCTTTGGATCAGTTTCTCTAATGTATCTTTATTATTAAAAAAAAAGAAAGAAAACATTTTAGCAAAAACATTTATGCTAAAAAACAAGACAAAAATATTGATGACTTTTTTTGCAGTGTGATCAGTTAGGTACAGTAACT
>JAUMHP010000041.1:19093171-19124719 GCA_032361065.1 Enteromius trimaculatus | reverse complement strand
ACTGGAGTAATGTTTTATAGGTTGGATCTGTACTTTTACTCAAGTACTTGATTTGTGTACTTCGACCACCTCTGCCATTAATAAGCGATGCGTACCACTGATGTTGGCGAGCGCGGTAAATCATTACCACGAGAGGAAAACAGATGTACATGGGAAGAAACGGGGCCGCAAGCTCATATCAAACCCTCGCACGTGCTTGATGTGTCATCTGCGCGCAATTCAAGCGCTCGCGCGCGATCACTCCTGCGCTCAATCCTCTCTCGACATCGCCCAACCCTAGTTTCTATATTTCCAACACTAGTGTTTAAGAGCAGAGCTACTAGTTTAACCGTAAACTAGTTTTTATTTAGTCATTTAAATTTGAACATAATAGAGGCCTGCTGGAAGCTGTATTTTCAAACATTTAATTGTTGCTAATATAATACATTTACATTTGCTTAAATTCTCTTCACTTGGTTTTAAAAATGACATAATTTCACCTTCTTTAAACCAGTAGAAACCCTGATCTGTTGCTAAAGTTCATGTATTTTGAAACGTGGCTAACGTGTCCAAATACTTTTTGGGACCAAAGTACCATGACATTTGAACACATTCTAGTTGTTTGTTGCATTTCATTTTCTATCTCTATTTGCTTTTGTACCTTCAACTTGTCAAACTTGTCATCTACATCCTGAAGCCAAGACATAAACTGCCTCGCATTGAACCGATCTCTAACAGAAGTCTTCCCATCATCACCCTGAAATTAAAATAAAAAGCGGTTTAGTAAAGATTAAACATATGTTGCAAAACCATTTTTTTCTGAGGCATTACAGAACATTCCTCAAAACAAGTTAAGCTCCATTGACAGTGTTGATTGCAGAAATTAATTCTGATTTATTACTCTCGGTTAAGGGAAAAGTCTTAAAATAATGGAGCCTGTCGATTAAAATTCAAGAATGTTACAGTGTTTACTTGAGTCTAAAAGTACTGTTTTTAATTTAAAATATCTCCCTAATAATGTGGCCATTTACCTGGACGTCCTGGGGCATGTTGTATACTTCGGCATCCAATAGGACTGTGCAGGCACTGAATGGAAGCGTCTGATTGGCTAGTGTTCTTGCAGCACGGTAATGGACTCTCAAAACCTCCTGCTCATTGGATACAATCAGCTTTTCCTGGAAGAGCAAATGCCTCAGTCATTTCAAGCTATTTTAACGGCAACCAAAAAGCAGCAAGCTGAAGCTAAAATACTAAATATGTATATATTCTCTGCATATGATCTTAGATGCTCTAAACACAATTAATCAATCAGGCTCAAAATTAAGCATAGTTAAGAAGGCTTAAAAAGTTTCTTTTATAACATTTAAGATGATTTCAATATATTTATATATAACATAATACATTATGTATGTTTGTGAGCTTAACAAAACTAAATATTATGGACAATGCATCCTTAAAGGTTTTATATGGAAAATAACATCACTATAATATTTCACTTCTTAATATTTTGTAGTATTTATTTATTTATTTTCACATTTCTCACAAATCCCCTGAAGTTTCATTATGAACACCTAGGGCTCTGTGGCCCTCAGTTTGAGAAACCCTGATCTAGGGATTGATGTTCAGTCAATATAATTTCGATTTCCATTTACCCTTTCGATGCTGTGCTGCAGTCTTAGCTTCATCCGCACCACCTCTTGCTGTTTGAACATCTCTTTCAGCGGTTCAGGTAGTGAGGGAGGTGGCGTTATCTGCAAAAGCAAACAAATTGACAAGCTTTCAGCATTTTTGTTCCTCAGATATCAGCAAAAAACGAGCTGCAATCACTACGTTCACAGAATGGGAGCATACCGTTGGTATGCAGAGCTTGCTGAGAGGGTTGCCATCCAGCAGATAGGACCCATTGAATGTCACATACTCGTCGTAGTACTGAGGCGCTTGAGGAATGACACTACAAAGTACTTTCCTCTTCTCCTCGATCTTCTTGCGAATGTGCAAGTACTCATAATATGGGTTCGCTCTTTCGGTCTGGTAAGGCTGGATCTCTTCAAGCTTAAGTGCATCTACAATTGCAGCTAAAGACTGCTGTGTCTTTTCTTTGACTTGCTGAGCTGTAAGGTTCACTTGGGCTGGAGGAGAAACCCTAGGCATCTTTCTTTTCCTTGGATGGGTCACCTGGATGTCAGCTTCTTCTTCAAGGAGTCGTACTTTGGCTCTGGCCCCGGATGAATCGGAATCTCTCTCCACGACCGATATCGGGGAGGAGCTTCCTGAGGTTGCACAACTGGGAGGTTCTGCTTGATGATCAGGTTGAACAGCAGCACTGCTTTGACCCTGATCTACATTCTCCTGAATGTCTGATTTCATTGGCTTCTCCTCTACATCAAGCTGGTCTGATGCCTCTATGTCAGCTTTGCTTTCAGTTGTTGCACCTTCATCTGAGGATAAGACTTTCACCCCATCCGTTTCTGTGATTCGGTTCTTGTCCGAAACATCTTCAGACACCTCCATGGGCTCCTCAGGGATCCTTTCTGGACTGGCACAGCGAGACACAGTGGTCGATGAAGCTGCATGAAGGCCTTGCTCGTGTTTCTCTGGTTGAGCATCAACTGTAACCAATGGCTCACTGGAGGATCTCGAGGTGCTTTCATCTTGAACTCTTGCATCATCCTTTTCTGAATCCTCTTGGGAACTGGTTGTTTTCAGCAGCGGTTTAGCGGTCTCTTCAGAGTTTGATCTACATGAACTAGTAGATGTACTTGGAGTGCAATCTGTATTGCTTATGTTTTCACCACTCTTTTCCACTTTGTTCTCAGAAACAACCATGGGCTGCTCTCCTTGCTCTGGCCTCAAACTAGAGTCTGTTGTCAATGTCTGTTCGCTACTGGAAATGGGGCCAGTTTCCCACTGCTGGCTACTAGAGTTCAAAAGTGCACTGGTTTCTGATGAATTTTGTGTGTGAGAAGACTGAAATGATGCAACTTGCGATGTAACAACTAGTGAAGACTCCTTGTTTGATCCCTCTGTCATTCCTACACCAGGGACATCAAGCTGACCATGACTTGCATGCTCTACTTGACTACTACTGTTGCAAGAACTGCTCTGCTCTTGCAAATGGGTCTGAAATGCACTGTTAGCCTGTGTGAGGGTATTTAGGATTTTAGCACTAGACTCTCGCAAGTGTGATGAAGGCTGAACTTGAGAAACAGCAGTGACGCCTTCACTTTCACTGCTAGTCAGATTTTCACTTTCCGGAAGAGTACTAGTAAGACTTTGACTGCTCCGATTCTCCTGAACAGGTAGCAAGCTGATCTCGGCTGGATGAACCGTAGCTAGCTCACTGCTTGGCTGTGACGCAATACTGATTATCTGAGACTCTTCTGTCAGTTTGGTTTCAACTGGTGGCACCTTGGCTTCTTCGTCCAGAATAGCCCTTAAACACGGGGATGCATGCCTGCTTGATAATGGTGTTCGATTGCAGAGAGTCGCATCGGGAAGACTGCTGGTATCTTTATCATGAACAGTAGGTGATCTGGAGGACTGTACGACGAGAGAAGACTGAAGGAAAGGTGGCTGGGAATCTGAAGCATCCATGTTCACATCAGAATCATATTCAGCTGGTCTTGGTGTCAGTATGGTTGCATGACAGGAATCTTCTGAACTTGCCACAGAGATCATGGATACTGATCTTGACATGACGCCAGATTTTTCACTCTCTGGTATCGGAGATCGACTGAGATTGTTTTCTATGACTGGTCCATTCTTCCCCAAGTTTTTTGCGTCTAGCGAGAGTGTTCTTCCACTGGTGGCATCTTTGAAGACCTTCTCGCGGTGCCCATCTGGTGCTTCTGAGCTCTTTGACCGAGTCAGTTCCTTGCTTAGACAAGGCTCACTGGACAAGGTGGATGTTTTAGTTTTTTCCTTGCTTTTCTGTTTCCCAGGGTCGATTCCTGGACGCTGCTTTAGTCTCTCGCGTTCCTTCTGTTTGATTTTTTCCAAGTGCTTCTTGTGCCACTGCTCAATTTCCTGGTCCTTGAGACTAAGCATGCGTTCGAAGCTGGTCTTCATGAGGTCGTCGTTCACCAACCTTTTTTCTTTGGGACGAGTATCCTTTAGAGCAGGTGCAACCTTACTTTTGGAGTCCACCTCTGGTTTCGGTTTGCTAATTTTGCCGTCCCTGTTCAGCTGGGATCGATCTTTGTCTTTTTCCTTGTGACGGTCCCGCTCACGATCTCGATGCCTGTCAGACTCTCGGTCCCGTTCTCTTCTATCCCTGTCTTTCGCTGGAGGCTTGGTTGCCTCTTCTTTTGATTTAGAAGAAACAACCTTGTTGTTCTCACAAACGTACCCTTTCTTCTCTTCCAATAACAACTTTAGATTGGAGTAGGATGAGGAAGAGGGAGTGGTCTCTTTTGATTTCTCTTTTTTCCTCTTGTCAGAATCTTTGTCCCGTTCTTTATCTTTATTGCGGTCAGATTTTCCATGATCGTTGGTTTTCTCGGGAACTTTGCCTTTCTTTTCAGTACTTGTTTTATCTCTGTCTCTGTGGTCACTGGAGGAGTGCTCTTTCTCAGCTCTTTTATCAAGCTTGTCCTTATTCTTCTTGTTCTCTTCATGCTTTTTCATTAAAGACATTGCTTTGAGCTTGTCACCTTCTTTATGGCTCTTATCACTGGGTGAATGCGAAATATTTGTTAATTTCTCCTTTTCCTTCCATCGATCTGTAGAGTTGTGAGGTTCAGTCTTGTCAGCTAAATGCTCAGATTTTACTTTCTTATCTTTATCTGCGTGTTTCTTATCAGACTTTTCAGACTCCCGATCTTTTGTTGGTGGTCGTTTATCGTTTTTCTCTCGAGAGTTCTTCTCTGGAGACTCCAGTTGATCTTGGTCAGCTAAATTGCTAGTGACTGGTTTATCATCGACTTCTTCTTTCACTTCTGAACTGTGCAGTGAGCTATCAAGACCCTCGCTTCGTTCATCGACTTCGTCTCCTTTTCCCTCCTTTCCTAGCTCCTCTTTAAGAGGCACCTCTTTTTTCTCTTTTTTAATGCACTTGTCCTTTTCTCGTTCCTCTTTTGGCCTTCTGTCCTTATTGCTGCTACTGCTTAAATGTTTGTCTTTTGATGCCCCTCTTTCCTCTTTAACAGGAGATGAGTCTGAGGATTTTGGTGGAGATCCACCAGCAGGCATTTCACATTTGCCAGTGAGTTCTTCATTTTCATCACTTTTGAAGAAGTTCTCCTTCCAAAACTCCCGATCAAACTCCATGTTCCTATGTCCATCCTTGCGTGGCTCTTTTTGTCGGTGGCGATTCCTCTCGGCCTCATACTCTTTCCTATACTTTTCCTTCTCCTTGTGTTTCAGCTTGTGCTTTTTTACAACTTTCCCATCTTTGTCTGTCTTCCTGAAGACAGTCTCAGAACTGTCCATGCTGTTGCTGAGACTACTGTCTTTGAAAGGACTGCAACTGCCGTCATCTCCGTCCAAGTTCAGCTCTTTGTGGTGATGTTTGCTCTTTTCCTTGTGCTTGCAGCTCTTGCTGCTAGAACCTTCTGTGCAGAAGTCAGACTCCGTGTAGTGGTTGTATTTGACGCCTTCTCCTGGACAGGACCCATCAGCGATAGAAACACAAGTCTTAGCGTTTTCCTGTTTCAAAGGAGTTGTCTGCTTGTCAGTTTGGCTGTGGTTCAGCTTTGGAGACTTGACTACAGACAGGTGAAAGAGATGGACTGAAGTGTCATCCTTTGTACTGAATGACATTTTAAATGAGTCCTCTTCCCTGACACCCTTGTCAGAATTGTCAGACACAGTTGCCGAAGAAAACAGAAGGGATTTGCTGTTCTCTTTCCCTTCTTCTCGGACTTCCTGGTTCTCCTTGTTTTTGCTTTGGCTCTTGTTCTTTTTCTTCTGTTTACCCTTTTCCTTTTGTTCCACTGGCGTGAGAGCCAAGCTTTCTTTCTTCGATCTACCATCCGTTTTGTGACCATCCACACTAACAGACCTGGTGGGCGAGTTCCTTCTTTCTGTTGGCACCTCGGCTTCATCGCTTGAACTATCTGAACTGCAGTAGACACGTGGCGCCTTTGTCTTTTTAGACTTGCATGTCGACTGGTCGCTTTTGCTGCCTTGTTTGGAAGCATAGTGGTTCCTTTCCTTCTCCTCCTTCTCCTTTTGCCGTAGCTCCCGCCGTAGGATGTGTCGGTCATTGAGTGCCTTACTGAGGTCCTCCTCCTCTTCCTCATCCTTAAACTCATATTCATCCAGCCCTGACATGGATGAAGAGGCCTTCACCGTGGTGGATTTACTGTCAGAGTCTTTTTCAGCATCGGAGTACTCCATGTTCTCATCTACACTGGAGGGATTTACCGATGGTGGGTCCTCTGATTCTGTGGCATACAAAAAGAGTAGAAAAAATAAATTAATAATACTTTATGACATTAAATTCAAAATCAATTAAAGATATCTGGGATTAAATACAGATTAAAGTAAGTAACACCCCAAAGGCTCAACCAACAGCTTTTTCATCAAATAATGCGCGATAAAATGAAAGACAGAAAATGATTGTGATCGCTAATCAACAGCTTGCAAAAGAAAGTTGCATGAGACTTCACTTGGACTCAGTTCTTAAGGTCCACAAAAAAAATTATCTAAATATTGCAACAGTGTTTTTATAAAAGACAAATTTCCTGTTCAGAGGCATTTAGAGATATAAAAATTTAAACAAAAACAATTAAAGCTTTACTTGCATTTGCAGTTAATTAACTTCAGTTTTTTAAATAATTGAGAAATTCCACGGCACTAGCAACAAGGTCATGGGTTCAATTCCAAAGGATTTATGAATGGAAAAAGAAAAAACAAATGCAATGCAAATCACTTGTGATTAAAGCATCTGCCGAGTGCATATCAAATAAATTCTCATACTAAAGAGTTAAAATAAACAAAACTACAATGGTCAACATTGCAGGTGAATCAAAATATGTCAAAGTATCCTAAGAAAGGAACGCATTTTGGTTTTAGGTTTTAGGACAACTTTGATGAAAGGTTTTGATCCATTTCAAATGTTGACTAGTGTATTAAGAAAAAAGATTTGACTTGACTTGGACTAGAAATTACTCAGCATGTCTGACAGTATGCCGCAAATGTTGACAGTGCTTGTACTTAACCCAGGTAAAAAAAAAAAAAAATAAGTTGCCAAAAGCAACAGCCCTGGCAAATCTGCTGCCAACTTGCTCTATACCTGAAGAGCTCTCTTCTGCTTCAGAGAGTGGGATCTCTCCCTTGAGTAACTGCTCAAGCTCCTGAGAGTCAGCAACATCAACCGGTCTCTCCCCTCTCTTGTTGGCCTGGAAGGCATTGCCTCCATGACGCAAGAGCAGCTTCACAATCTATAAAAGTTTGGCAAAACATGATGGAAACAATGTACAGAGGTGAATCAGAAGATCAGAATGATCCCAAATTACTAAAAGTTCTAGCAACAGATTTTGGCTATTCATCATCAGTCAAAAAAAAAAAAAAACTACTCCACAGCTTCAATAATGCCTAATGGCCAAATTTATATGACATAAATTAGGTTTTACTATTCATATAATTTATTAAAGGAAGGAAGAAAATTAACATTACAGACCAGCTCTTCAGATTAAAATAATTTCAGATTAATAAAAACAAAAATCACTCAAACTCATATTAACTGACCAGCATCAAGTTATAAAAGCCATGTACTGTACGTCATCATTTGAAGTAAAAACTCACATCTTTGTGTCCACTGCTGGAGGCATCATGAAGCGGCGTGTCATCGTCCAATCCCTGCGTGTTCACTTCCGCTCCTGCACCTATCAGAACCTTCGCCACATCATAGTAACCAAGGTTACAAGCTTCATGGAGAGGCGTCCAACCTGAGCAAAAGGACAAACCAATATGAGCTCGAGAGATTCTACAACCAGAAGGAAAATAGAAAACTTTTCACCCTATAAAGACTATCATCTCTGATATGCCATTTTGAAAGCCTCCAAGTTATCAACGTGATGAAAACTTTTCTGTTGCACAAACTGCTCCATGCCTTCTGTCACCTGATTGGTAGCTTATACTTTTTTAGGCTTTTTAGTGCAATTGCACTAATGTCCAGCCTCAGCTCATGCTTCATGTGTCTTTATGATGTGAAATCTTTACTGATTTTTAAAAAGTAAACGTAAGAATAATTTTACGAATACTTAAAGATAAACACTTACTAGACTGAAGCATCTTATGATAACCTGACTACATTTACGTTAGTCATTTAGATGAACCCAACATTTGTTCCTCTCTAAATCAGCACTGTAGCCACCATCATATTCAAATATGAAATTTAATAATCTTATGGTAGAACCAATACCAGCATTGACTGTTATTTTATGACTATTTAATTGTTGCAAAGTAACTAAATTACATAAGATTATTTAATTGCATAAAACATACCATAATAAATAAACTACAGACAGCTGTAAATATGCATAAACCCAAGTCTCACCTGCAAAATCTTTGACGTTAACATCTGCTCCGAGCCCGATGAGTTCCTTCACCTGCTTGACGTCTCCTCTGATGGCGGCCATATGCAGGGGTGTCTCTCCCCTCTCATTACGTTTGTTGACTTTGTCCTTCTGTCGTGAGGACGAGCTGCTAGCGATCTTCTTCTGCACCGCCGGAGACTGAGAGGGGTGGCTCGGGGTGGTATCTGAGATTACAAACCCATTTACCAGAATGTCAAGGTCACACGGTTTATCTCAATTGTCAATCTGACCTAACTAGATAACAAAAGAAAGTGAATGCTCTGATGAAAAGAGATTACATCATAATTCACAGATCACAAATAAACTGATGACTGCAGGTTTGAGACCGTGTTCTTATAGTTAGCAAAGACTTTTTTGTTGTTGTTTTTGCATTTTCATCTTTACTCTGTAAGAACAGATCCGAACTAACGGCACTGTATGTCAATGCTATTAGCTCCAATATAGCCAAGACTATTCATTAAAACTAACTGAAATAATGCATAAATGATGTAATACATATTTTAGACTAAAATGCTTAACCTTAAAAACTAAAATTACATTTAACTTATATTTCATTAAAAATAAAGTTGAACAGCGAGAAAAAAAAAGGAAACAAGTACTACTCAATTGTAAGTGCTAACTGCCAAAATGAATAAATTTAAATGTGCTAAAAATATTAAAAAATAAAACTATTTACAATTTTTACTAATTAAAAAAAGCTTAAATATACTATAAATATTTTATGGAAACTTAAATTATGAATGCTGCCTTGGCATCTAATAAAATAAAATAACTAAATTACAACTAAAAATATTAAAATAGTTTTAAAATTAGAATTTAGAATTAAATATAAATATTGGATGAAAACTTAAAATGAAATTAAATTAAAGATAAAAAAGCAATACAAAAAACAGAAACTGGTAAAAATGACAAAAGCATAAAGAATTAAAACATTTTCATTTTCATTGATTGAAACGAACTAGAAATTAAATAAAAGATAAATATTACATGGAAACTTAAAAACAATAAATAAAGAAAATGAATAAAAATTTGAAAATGTCATCTTGGCAGCTACTGGAAATAAAATAAGTACAAAAAATGAAAAACATAAAAACCTAAACCTGACAAACGAAAAAAAGAACAAAACAATAAACAACGATTATTAAAATTATGTGTAAATGAAACCTGGAAATATGAAAATACAAGCCAATTCAAAATATAAATGCATAATATAACAGTACATAAAAAAAATAAAAATAAAATACTAAAATAACAACGTTGAGAGAAACATTATCGTCGAGAACTCAAAGTTAAAACTAAAACTCAATAAATTTTGAGCAAACATAGGCTTTTAAACACAAAAACATCTAATTTAAGAGCTACTGATGGTCCACTATAGAAAATATATCAGTGACAACTCTTATCTCCGTGTACAGAGCAAAAGGTGAAAACAAAGTACCGTGTTAATTGTTTCTTACCTGGACTGTTGTCTCTCGCCGTCATCTGCATGACAAGTGCCATCTGCTTTCGCTCTGATAAAGGGTAGCCGAACAAAATGTTCACAGGGGTCGACTTCTTAGCCCCAGACTCCTTCTTAACCTTCTTCTTATCCGGACCATCTTTGTCTGCAGCGAACAAGAAAAAACGATGAACAGCGCATAAGCACGGCTCTCCATCTCCAGAAAACACCGACGTCTGATACAATTTATCCCCTTTAAACAAACAGCAGAAGTGAAAAAACAGCGCAGGAAAATTCTCCAGCCATACAGACACATGCATTACCCATCTAACACAGTTCCCACGAGTCTTTGCGCGCCGCTGAAATGCATGCGACTAAAACAGATGCAGCGGAGGAACCAAGAAAGTGTCAGTGTGTCTGCTTTCTTGAAACGAATCGACACCAAATTTCCGCAATATGATGTAACCAAAAATCGACCGTCTCTCTGAGAGTGATGCAGAAAGCCTAGCAGACAGACAAGGTCATGCGGCAGCGGTTAGTGTATTCTAACGGAAATTCTATTAGTTTCAGTCAGTGCTCTGATACGGACGGAGGCTCAGGCGGAGACAGATAAACAAATGAACCCGTGATGCGTCTCAGACCGTTTACGGCCGCTGCCGACTTTAACGGAGGCAGTTACCTGCGTATATCCTGCAGGGAGGAAGTAATCTCTCTCCCCACGCATCGCTCGACTGCCCGGGGTCAGAGTCATCTACAGTGCAGAAGCAGAGAGGCGAGAGGAGGAGGAGGGGGAAGGAAGGGGGTTCAGGGTTCGAGAGGTGGATGGGAGAGCAGAGCACTGATTACACCCACAGGCTCCGCCCCTCACTCAAATGACAAATCACAGCACAGGATTCAAAGACTCCGGGATGAATATTAAGAGCCTCAGATGACATCATAAACCCAAATTCATCCAAATACCATCAATACAGCAGGACAGAGTCATATATTCACAGAGAGCTTCTGAGGAGTTTTTTTATGTTAACTAAACCCAATGAATCAGAAATGCAGTATAATTATTATTAGAAAATAATATTTTATAATAGTCAACTTGAAAAACATTAAACAATGAAAAATTAAAACTAAAACTTGAAAATCAGAAATGTTGCACTGGAAATAAACTTAATAAAAAAATAATAATTAAGCTATATGGAAATGAAAATAAAATAAAAAAAGGATATAAACTAAAATAAAAATGAAAACAAATGGGGGAAATAACTAGCATAACTAACAAATACTACATAATAGTAAATATATAACATATGATATGTAAATAGTATATAAATATTACATAAATATAATATATTATTAATAAACATAAATATAATATTATAAACATCTGTACATAAAGACAATTAAGATATTTTAAGTAATGTTAAGTAATATATTCCCTCTCTCTCTATATACATATATTAATTATGTTGCGATGCCTGGTACAATACTATTTTTCAGATTATATCAGATTATTCAAGTGCATCAAATAAAATTTAATTAAAAATCAAATGTATAGTTCAGACTCTTAAATTCTAAAACATCCTGCTGTGCATTTTGCCATTATTTTATTATTCTGTCATTTTCACATGTAAATAACGCGCTGAAAACATGCACAGTGGTTGGCACACGTTTCACACAGTATCATACCCTCAGCCCTATTGATTATTTGTTGTTTTCATATTCCAAGCACCCAACTCTTACATTCGTATTACATTCGTCTAAAACATGTAGTATTACTCATTATATTGTCTAAGTAGTCTTTTTTATACGTGACCCTGGACCAGATATTTATACTAACTGAAAGCTTAAAAGGATAGGACAATATTTGGCCAAGATACAACTATTAGGAAAAAATCTGCTTTACTTGAAAAGTTATCTTTAAAAGTTCTAAGCAACGCATATTACTAGTTTTGATATTTTGGTATTTATGATAGAAAATTTACAAAATGTCTTCATGGAATATGATGTTTACTGTCATTGATATATACTAATGATTTCTGGCATAAAAGAAAAATCATAATTTTGACTCATACAATGCATTTTTGGCTATTGCTACAAATCTACTTCTGCTACTTAAGACTCCTTTTGTTGTTGCAGGCTCACATATAATCAGCAGTATTAATGTATTTAGCCTTTCAACTACAATACTAAAACTAAAACAAAAGATTTTAGTCTCCATCTAAAATAATGACAATATATTTTTGATTATTCTCTCTTGATCTTTTGCTCCTTTTTGAGTCGAAGTTATTGTGTTTTTGAATGAGACGCATGTATTTGATGAGCCTGACTTAACCGTTACATAACACCCTTGAAAAAAAAGCTGTCTAATAAAAACCTGTCTTAAAAGTGACCAGGAGGGGGCGGCAGTGAGGCACAGACACGAGCTACTAGAACTTTCAGAGTGAGTGTTGGACTGACCCGTGTCGGAGTCCCGCTCCTCGTTCCGGGGCGGACTGACGGTGAAGGAGAGCTTCCGTTTCATGGAAGACTTTGACTTTCCCTCTTTCCCCAGGATTTCACTCCGATCCAGCTTCGGCGTTTTGGCAAACGGAGAGATTTTCTCTTTACTCTGAGAGACAGAGAGAGAGAGAGAGAGAGAGAGATATGTATCATATTAGTTTGTATAACAGTGCCAACGCTCTAAAAATCAGTTTAAGGTCTTTCAAATTGATCCAGTGCCTCAAATTAAATATGGTGCAATACTCAATTATACAAATCTACTAAAAGTTAAGCAAAAAAAATAGAATTACTAGCAAGCTGTACATTTTCTTCTCCTCATTATATATGTACCTTAAACCTTGCTCACCTTCTTCCCCGCTGTCTTCTCCACCATGGCTCCATCTCGGTCCGATCCCGGTTTGGCCATGGTGCATCATCTGACTAGCTGTGGCAGCTACGGCTCACAGATCTCATCATGGGCCTGAAACACAAACAGACGACTCGTATGAGATCTTGAAAAACGGATACAATAATCAAACCTTTACCTAAATATGAACGTGTGGCATTTTGAAATCCGGAAAAAAAAAAAAAAAAAAAAAGTGATCCAGACTTACAGGCACCGGATGCCGGAAGCAAGTTAATTAAGGCTTAAAAAAAATAATAAAATAAAATAAAAAATTGTATATATTATTATTTGAAACAGAAAACAACATTAATTCGCTTTTTTTTAGTAGAAACATGCTTAATTTTGATTTGCTTTATTTTTCCTTCTTAAAACAGGACTTAATTTTTTTTACTTGTCTAGAAAATCCTTCTAGATTTACAATTTTTTTTATATTTTGTATGATAAAAAAACTGCATTTTTGCAGTGTAATTGATTATTCGAATCAAAAATAAAAATCTTTGTTTACATAATGTGTGTGCTGTGTATATTCATGTATATATAAATACACACACATGCATATACATTTCAGAAATTCTTTTTTTATATTAGTCCATTCATATATAGCTCTAAAATAAATGATTTGAATAGAATATATGCATGTAAATATTTTTTAAATATATACTGTTTTTGTGTCTCTTTATAAATAGACACAGTACACACACCTTGGTTTTTGTTGGGACTCTCCATAGGCATAATAGTGTTCCTACTGTACAGACTGTATGTGGTATTGTCCTACACTGCCCCTACACCTAAACCTACCACTTACAGGAAACTACAGGCGCTTTTAGATTTTCAAGAAAACACCATTTAGTATGATTTATAAGCCTTTTGAATTACAGGGACACTGAAAATGTCCTCATAAATCACTGTCATATTGTAATACCCATGTCATACCCATGTCATTATACACATTTGTGTCCTCATAAACCACAACAACAATCAATCTTCCCCAAAATTTCTATCAGAAATTCAGGAATAGCTTGGCCTGTTCGTCACGTCAATTCAAAGCTCACTGAAAGAACAAAAGTGTACAAGAAATACAAGAAAGCTTCCAGAAAAAGACCATTAATAACAAACATCCTGAGTGCTTGAACTAAAATAATATTCAAAAAGGGTATGTGTTTGGATCATGTGAGCTTTATTTTCCTGTTTCAGAGGTCATTCAGAAGGAACAGGATTGAGTACAGACTCCATGTGTTTCACAGCAGCGTAACTAAATAACTGCAGCTGCATCAAACAAAACCCCACAAATATGCTGCACAACTTACAACTAGTTCCACAGTGTTCACCTAGATATAATTTACAAATACACTTAAATACAAAGTTTTAATTTGATTTTAATTTGAAGTGAAATAAAATCACATTAAATCAGACTCTGGCACTATTAAATTGACGATTTAATACTCACCTGCAAAATAATCAGCCATATTTTATGAATATTCTCTATATCCCTACAAGGTTTTAAAAGGTAAAAATCAATTAATTTGGTATTAAAGTGTTGTTTAAATAAGTTATTGAAGTGTACTACAGGTAGGCCTATATCTCGAAAATATTAAATAAAATAAATACAATTATCATAATACTAATAGTAGTATAATAACAGTAATGTTATTATGTTAGCATCAACAGATAGTTTTATAATTATATATATATATATATATATACACACACATACATACATACACACACATATATACATATACATATAAATATATACATATACACAGATACACACACACACACACAGCATATAGCTATACATGAGTTGAACACTACCTTCAGTGCTTTATCTTTACATTTTATTCTGCAATTTGTCAAAGCTACAAACAAAAAATAGTCAGCAATTAGAGAGCGTCTGACGCTGGCGGCCGGGTCTCTCCTGGATGAAAAGCAAATCAGCAGAGACCCACAGACCTCAACAATACCTTCCCCAACAGACTGGAGCAGATGACACAGAGCAGAGGCTCCTGGGAAAAAAACATTTCCACGACACCTGACACCCAGTGGGACCGAGTTCAAACCAGCTGAGTCACTCCCTCTGAGAAAGAGAAGGCGGTGAAGAGAAAAGAGCTGCGCCATCCGCATGCATCATCAGTGTGGGACAAATGTGTTACAACTACACCACAAGATTTCCTGTGCTCAGTGTGCCAGCGTAAAAAACCTGCTACACACACAGCCTTTTAAACCCAATAATCCATCCTGTCTCCAGTCTCTGAAGTCTCACCCTCAAGAACAAGTTACAACCAGACTAGTAAAATCACGCTTAAACCAACCCATTCAAACAATGCATGTTTCAGGACTAAAACGTTTCTGCATTTTTTAAATAGCCAATCTTAAAATTTGAATAATTAAAAATGAAGTTTCATACCCTCACCCTCCAATCAACATCACAAATCGATGCATGAGTGCTGATATATTAGACCTTTATTATTTGACTCGTATTCTATAGCGACCGAAATCTGGAACGGAGTAGAGTAGCATAATTATTCGCATTATATTTATATTTTATATTAAATATAATATTTTATTATATTTTAAAGTGAAGACCACTAGTTGAAAGGAAAACCTATTACGTCAAGGATCACCTTTGAGAAAGGCCCATAATTACAGTAAATTGTTGTAAACAGGCTTCACAATGTGCAACATTAGAAAAACCACAAGATAATACAAGCTTTTCAGAATTCTGTGGTATAACCCTGCAAATAACTGTGCCTACTGCCACTACTCATCAGATATTTGGAATAATTTAAGATTGTTTAATGTTTTTGAAAGATATCTATTCTCACCAAAGCAGCATTTATTAAAAATACAGTTAAAAACAGCAATATTGTGAAATATTTCAATTTAAAAAGAACTTTTCTATTTGAAAATATAATAGCAAAATGTTACCAAATCTATATTTGAGCATCAATACTCCAGTCTTAAGTATCATATGATCCTCCAAAAATCATTAAATTATGCTAATTCGTTGCTTAATAGACACTTTATGGTAACTACCAATACTGAAACCGTTTCTTACAGCTTAAATGTTTTTTGTGAAAGCAACACATATTTATAAATGTTGTAAAATTAGTATGCACTCAAGATGAACATGATTGTCATTTTTAAAACAAATGAATATTAACCAATAAACAACGTATAAACCACATTAATGGATGGTAACAGGCCAAGCTTATTTTTTACCCGCCAAAATTCTGAACGATTTTTTATCCAAAGCACGTTATTCTGTTTCTGACGCCACTAGCATGAAACTACCGCTACATTGAGTGTGGGATAGACGGAAATGACGTGAGTGCTGCGCTCACGTTTGACTTGCGCTTCAGACGGGGACAGGGGAGCATCACAGAGATCCGCGAGGACTGATACTGATTAACACTACTGGTGAAAAGATTTACTCGCCATGTGGCAGATGGCGCTTTAAATTTAACTCGCGATACAGAGAATTTGCTCGCAGACCCTGGATGGTAACATCAGCTTGTTTGAAAGGCAATACAAGTTATTAACCAGCACAGAAAAAAACATCAATTTTCACTCAAACTGCTAGAAAATTTTTACGCAAATAATTAACGAAATTAAAGAAATTTCAAGTACACAATAAATGTCAAATGAAATTGTAAAACTGTATTTGCTTGTAAAACCTAATAATCTTTGTTTATAACTTCAAAAAAATATATTTGATACATTTACATATAATATCAAGTGAACTTGACAGGTTTTATCAGTCTTTTTCTATTACTACTGTATTTTCCCAAAGCAAAACTAACTGGACTCATCTCGTCTGCCCCTTCCATGTCGAACATCATCCGTTTGAGATTTCACCCAATTCTTCACTGGAATCCAAAAATGAAAAATTCAACACCAGGAAACAGCGTTCATTGTTTAGTGTGCACTCTAGGTAGTCGTCAACATTAATATTTCACGGGTTTATTCCCTTTGAAGTTCTTTGTTATCATGAAATCCTCACATCCACAGGCCTGGCATCACAGAGAGACGTCAAACACTCAAAGGCAAAGACGGTTCTCTGCCCCAGAAACCAACTTCACAGTAATGATTACGATACGCTGTTTGTTGACATCACAGAGTCACAAAATAACATTCAAGGTTATTCTAAAAGCACACGGATGGAGGACCGTACCACTGCATGCAAACTGCCAACTAAATTTCAGTGAACTTTTGGGAAGCAAATGACTAGGTTTATTCCTGCCTCCGAGACGTGAGACGAAGGCAAAAACAGGCACGCAGAAAGACAGGGGCCAGAGCCAGGGAATGGAAACACAAACAGAGTGCTCCAAACCCTCCAGCGCGTGACCTCGGACTGCTGTCTCTACTGGGACAGTGGCAGTGGAACGGCTAACGGTCCTGATTTATTCTCCCACCAACAAACCACGCTGTGTGGCATCACCACGTATACATCCAGCATTACAGCTCTGTGTCATTATACTTTACCATCGCTCTGCTCTCCTATTTAATAACGTTCAGTGCTTTGCTACAATCTGTATTGTTAAATGCGCTATAGAAATAAAAGTGATTAATTGACTGATTGTGCCCTCTTGACCCCGGCATGGACAAATAAACTTACGGGAACAGCTTTGGAAAAGGGGGAAAAATAAAGAAGTACAGAACAAATATAGTAAAATGGATTGTTCCGGATTGGATCTCTGTATTAATGTGCTACGTTGTCCTTGCTTGGACTCTCGTTTTGGACATGCCCTGTTCTGTATTTTATACATTAATTCATAATTACGTGCAACTAATAGGATTGGAAATACTGAATTCTCAATTTGAATTGATTCTCATTTAAGAAATGTAAATAATTTGAAAATGGATTACTATATAAATGTGTAATATAAGCATATAAGACATATTAGCATAGAAATATTTAATACATATAAAAATTCTAATTAAAAAGGAAGTAAATACTGTAACAAACAGGGCACTCAATATTCTGGGTAGTTTGTGTGCTTCGGGAATAATATTTTTCTAATGAAGCCAAAGTAACACTTATATTACATACATAACACAGTGAAACAACATGAATACGACAGTGGGCAAACATGCAGCATAATTACGACTCACAAGTTTATAAGTTTGTTAATCACACGTCTCCAGTGAAGCTGAACTCTGCTCCTGTCAGCATTTAATACACACGGAGAGACCGCCACGATCAGGACACACACACACACACTTCACAAGATCTCAACTAGAGTCGAAGTTTGCAAGTTTTCTGAATTTAAATGTTCATTAGTCATTCAAAAACTTAGGCGCTTCCTTTTTCAGCGCCATCAAAATAAAAGGCAGATGTCTCTGCAAAATAAAAGTCCCGCCTCGAACATATTCAAAAATTTTATCAGCCAATGCCGATAATTGAAAAAAAATGACAAATACCAGCTGATATATCAGCTGTGGCGATATATCGGTCGACCACTATTAATAAATGTTTAATTACTACTAATAAATGGCTAATATTGTAGTAGTATGCATGCTAGTAAGCAACTAGTTGAAAGAAGACTTTAAAATAAAGGGTTACCCAAAATTCAAATGCTGACACTATTTCCAAGTTTCAAGACATTCCTCTGTTGAAGAAGCAGATATAATCATTCATCTCCTCCTCTTTAATACTAGTTATGACATGGATACTCACTTCAAAATACAAAAATAATTAAACCAGTTACAGTTACATTTTAACCTGTAGTAGTATAGCAGTGGTCAGCGATCCTCGTATACTTGAGAGTTTTATGCTTGAAAAAATAAAAAAATTATATTGTATATATGCAAATGATATTCAATCAAAAAGGGACCAATATTGGAAGCTCAAAACCTAATCGATTTGGTTGTCAGTGTCCAGTAATAAATAGCGTACATCAGTGTGTGTAAATACAGCAACAGTACAGCAAAAAGACTGCTGTTAATGCTGCAGTTGAACACATTAACGTAATCCAGCAGCACCACGCTAAACAAACAACAGGAAACTGCAATCAAATCTTGGAAAACTGTTTACCATCAGCCAAATATTCTCTGAACGGAGAAACACTGAGTCACAAAACCTGCCAGGAATCAAGAAACAAAGACAAATCAGAGCAGAGGGAATCAAGACACTTTCTTGGTGGCCGGGAACAAACGTGACTCACCTAACTCAGCGAGAGCCTCTTCACAGGTTCACCATGAGAGTATTTGACTTGAAAGCAAAAGTGATCGTAGAAGAACAGTTTAAGCTATTGGCTGCTACAGCATCTGCATGCTGCATACTCGTGCATTACATTAGGAATTGCAGTTTGATGCTAGAACATACAAAAATAAGTTTGCATAGCTTGAAGTTTCGAAAATGTTTCGATACTGATACCGGTTCCCAAATTAGTTTTAATAAAGTTCAAATAGTTTTCTGTTATGCTACCTTTACACTAGTGCATTATTATTTATTCCTACAATAGCCTTATCATTTTTTCCACTTTGAAATTTGTGTGTATTTAAACTTTTGTAAAGCATAAAACATTTGTCTTTTAATTAATGAAGATTTCATTTTATTGTTGGAAAATAAAGGGGATTTTTTATTACAGTTTAAAACACTGAACAAATACAGTTTTAAATGATTTTTGTAGTAGCCTATCAACAAATGCTCTTGAAGTAACCCTCGGAGCAGTTCTGGAGATGTTCTTCATGCAGCCTACTGTATTTATGCAAGACGGTAATATCACAGAAAGCGCCACGCGTAGGTCAGTACGATAGTAAACAAAACATTAAACACATGACATGTCATGTCAGTCATCTTTTTTTGCTGTTAAATAATGCTGTTGCTGCTGTTTTTTCTTCAATACTCCGTTGTATCGAGACTATTCAGTCAGTACCTAAACAGTATCGAACTTGATGCAAGCCACAATTATGACTTGATAAAACTTAATTATTCAAAATTAACAACATCATCAAAAATGTTGAATACAATTATGGTTATGGATTCATTTGGGTTTTTTTAGTTATGAGTTTTTAACGTCACGATTATGACTAACAATGTATTAAATGCTTACAAATGTCTTGTATTTGATTTATATTTGTTTGTAAAGTCATTTATGTAACTAATTAAAAACATTCCAAACATAGACCAAAATCCAGCATATTATTGGGAATTACGTAATTTTACCTAGTTTGTATATTTTTCAATCCAACGACACACAAAAATAAGATTGCTTAGCTTGAAGCTTTTGCATTCAAATACTTGCAATATGGAGTTTGAGATGAAGGGATGAACAATTTCCAAACCTGTATGAATTTTTTCGTCTGTGGAACACCAAGGACATTATTTAGAAAAATGTCTCTTTAGTCTATACAATGAAAATCTATGGGGACCAATCAGTAGCTGCGTTTACATGCAACCAAACAATTCGTGAAAAATTGGATTGATGACTAAATCAGAGTGAAAACCCTTTATGTAAATGTTTAAATTGATCCGATTCATCTTGATCCCAAAGAAACTTCGATCTGACTGGAAGCAGCAGTGTATGAAACAATAGGAAAAATATTAAGAAATGTAAATGCTTTTATCAATCAGATTTAAAAATACCATAAGATTGCAATGTTTGGGATTCATGTAAACAGAACTTTAAGAAACTGACTGATTATACACAAGCTTACTTAGTGTTGTTTTAGATTTTATTTGTACAGACAAAAATAGTATAATAAAAATTTTAATAATTCTGAATATCTTTTTTGTTCCAAACAATATGGGAAGTCGTACAGGTTTGGAATGATGTGAAGGTTGAGAAAATGATCACAGAATTATAAATTTTTGACTGAACCTTCCTTTTAAAAACGGCAGGAACAGCCTGACGGACAAAAAGGACATGATGAGCTAGATAATTCAAATCACTACTGATTGTAATTACTTAAGAATCTTTCATATGTTCAGTGTGTAGTTTCTCATAGTTCCTGTATAATGCTGCACACACACACACACACACACACACACACACACACAGGCTACAATACATACTATCTGTAAGAGTTCAGAATCCCAAAACCATTTACACTCGCATCTGCTATCTCAACAAAAAGGTAATTCATACCCCTCGACCACTTTTTTTAATAATAAAGGTGCTGCTATCCTCAGCGCGTACTGCAGTCTGCTATTCAACCTCTGCAATGCATCACAAGACAATATCCAAAGCCCTGAAACGCACTGCATTTCTAATATAACCATCGCATGTTATAAACGCCTTCATTTTAACGTGATCCCACAGGTACACTATAACAGCACCATAAAAGACATAATAAATATATTAATGATGCAAAAATTCATTAAGAAGTTATTTTATTAAGCAAATTCATTAACAGGCCTCAGTACTCAAGAGAGCAACACTGCTTCCTTCAGATGTCTGTGGCTTTAAACTGGCCGTGTTACTCGGGTACGCGCATAAAAGATGATTTAAAGGTGCAGTGTGTAATATTTAGAATTTATTGGCAGAAATATAATATAACATACAAAACTTTGTTTTCAGAGGTGTGTAAAGACCTTACATAATAAGCCGTTATGATTTTTAGCCCTAACTGGGCAAACTTCTACAGAGTGCGCTTCCTCAGTGCGTTGTTCTACTTCTTCCTTGGTGTTTTAAGAGGTCACTTGTGTCGTCACCATGTTGAAATGCACGGTAGTAGTGGTAGTATTAGCAAGCAAGTCAGTAGTGTTTTTCTGGTGGAAGTAAGAGGATAAAAAAAAAAAAATGCAGGATCATGTGTATTATGCGCAAGAAGAAACGGCAGAGCGTCAGTCGCCGTCGGTAAAAAAAGAAAGCTTGATGCAGACAGACGATGGCAGAAATCCCAGATAAATATTGTTGTGGCTTTTCCAAGATGTAAGGTGCTTATGCAGGAGAAGCGTTTTCAAAGACACGCCGAAGTTACCGGTTTTTCAGCTGGAACGGTAAGTTAGTCCAACATCAGCAATCATAGTAAAAACTGTTGTTTGATTCCTTTAATATGATGGACATAACCACAGAGACAAGTATCGTTTTTTCCTTGTCAGTGATGAAAAATATGCAATTGGATTGTAATTTAATGTAACAGGACAGAGTTAGTTAAACTAATTGTGTCACCACTTGTAGAGACGCTACTGCCAAACATATATAAATAGCAGGCATCGGAGGCCCGCTAGTAATGTGCATGGCATTAAAACTGATTTTGTATGCACGATCGCCTTTCACTTTCACTTTCCATCGTGATGTTTCACTGTAGGTCCGATGCCTATTTGGTAGACGTCGCCCAACCCTACTACCTGTCATACAAAACATCTAACTAAAGTCAGCGAATAAACCCGAGACAATGAGTAGCAATAATATTCGCTATAACATATTGGTCTACTGAATAATTAAGCACGGACAACAACATTTCTGTCCTGTGTCAGCTTCCGTAGCTTCTGTATGCGTTTCGAAAGGGCGGGGTGAACCGGAGACTTAGCCGTTTGTTGAATCTGCTGAGAATGCAACACATACTTGCAGCATATGCATTCAGAGCTGGTTAATTGGTTTACACTGTCGAAAATGAGTGAAGCGTATATTTAAAAGACGACAAAAAGCAATACCTTTCAGACCCAAAACTGAGAAAATACAATACAATAAGATAAAACTATTGTGTAATTATGACAAAAATCTGCTAGTGTCATATTCCTCCACACTCACCAATGCGTTGTGTGGGTCAAATATATATATTTTCTTTTATGCCAAAAATCATTAGGATATTAAGTAAAGATCATGATCCATGAAGAGATTTTGTAAATTTCCTACAATAAATATATAAAAACTTCTTGGAATATGCTTTTCTGAGAACGTCATTTGAACAACTTTAAAAGCAATTTTCTCAACATTCAGACTTTTTTCCCTCAGATTCCAGGTTTTCAAATAGTTGTATCTCAGCCAAATATCATCCAATTCAAAGCCAAAGCTTACTTATTCAACTTACAAATGATCTCAAATCTCAATTTCAAAAAACACTTAAGACTGAATTTGTGGACCAAGGTCACACACACACTTAAATATTATATATATATAGTGTGTGTGTGTGTGACAACACACACATGCAGAGTAAAAATCCAGTAGCATGGTACACAAATCCTGCACCATAGTAATACCACTGCAGTATTTTTGTATGTGTAAAGCCACAGTTTGCAGAACTGCTCTACAAATGAAATGCTGGTGTTGGACAGAATTTTCCAATTGCTGTGACAGGACATAATAGATTTTTAAGCTATTGTCTGATACAGTAAGCACACGGTTTACACATAATACAGAACAGAGGACCACAGTGAAAGCAATCATAGCGCACGCAAATCTCCGTAATGCCATCTCTGTTTACTTACGAAGGGCTGGCTTTTGTCCGTCTATAAATACTGTAATATACAATATGATTGCTGCTGTTAGCACTAACATATTGGCTTCTGGAAGGGCAGACCCAGAAACGACCTTCCCAGAATGCTTTGGATTTTTTCAGACGTTACTGAAGGAAAACAAATGAGCATTATTACTCGATATGCTCTGTATTTCACAGAGGAAGCATGACAGAGTTCAGATGGCACTGTTGTGTGCTGAACATCTGCTTGGTGATGCATTCGGAGTGACAGAAAGTGTTATATTGAGAGAAAAAAAGGTGCAACAACAGCATGTCGTCATCAGAATGAGTAGTCTTTAGAATAGCACTGTACTGCTCATACTAAACACGCACCGCAGGTCTCGGCGTAACCGTACAGAGGAAGAGAAAGCGGCAGGCCTTTGCTGAAGCCCACTGCAATGGCACAGCTCTAATGTTTTTGTGACGGCGCGCTCTTAGAAGTCTCGTGCGTGAGTCACAGACAGCTGCTACCAATAAAAATCAGGAGTAATGAATCCAGCAGAGACACAAAAGCTTTATGTAACAGAAACACCGTCTCATTATAAATCATTATACCTCAAGCTCTTCTGAATATCTGCAGTGGAAAAAAGGGCAAAACAAAACAATCAAGAACTAAGATGAGCAATTTTAAATACCAAAAGAGCTTAACAAAAATTGAAATAATTAACTGTATTGACTATTTACAGTTAATTCAACACTTTATTCATTTCATTATTTTGGTATTATTTCTGGTACAGATAATTAGTACAAATTAATAAACTTTTTTGAAAATTTATTTGAAAATTAAAATAAAAATGGTTTTGTAAATATTACTTGAGTGTGTTTTACAATTTTCATTGCAATATGATTACAATTTCTTTGTAATTATGTAAAGCATCAGTTGCTGAGTGAATATTGTACTATTTTTACTATACTATTTTTAAGTATTGAATATAGTGGAATAAATACAGATCTGCTGACTTGTAAATTAATAACTAGGTCATAATTATAAGGGCAAAATTATGAATTTGTATGCTAATTCATCATTAATTCAAGTTATGACCAAAAAACAATCCACTCATGCCAACTTAAAATGCATTAGTACAAATACATACATGATGCATAAATCTAGTCAAAATTAACAATAAAGAAAATCTAATTGTTGTTGACTTCTTGTCTTAGTTCTGACTATTTTAATGTTTTAAGTCATAATAATGAGAGTCAAAATTATGGGCAAAAAAAAAAACAAACAAACAACAACTTTATCACCAAACGGTGAATTAATTTTACTGTAGTGCTTTATTTGGCAACTTCAAGCAAATAATTCTTCCTGTTTTACCAACGTAAAGCTAACACAACAAACATGTCCTTTCTTCATCACTCTCAGTTAACAAAACCGCATAGAGTAATATAGTACAACGTCATTTATCTACAGAGCTGTGATTACAGCTACATTTCCACATCTGGTAGTACTACAGTAAAACTATGCATCAAAACATTGTAAAACTACACAGATTTCTTCACAATTTATCAGGACATATAGAATACTTCATTTTTTAAGCCTAATAATAAAACCAAAGCCACAATATAATTCTAAAAGACCCTTTAAAAAAATAGTTTATCTAACAAGTTTGTCAACAAATATGCCCAAATAGAAGGTTTAGACTCACTTCTAGAGACAAATTTGTGAACCCACACACACACACACACACACACTTTGGACGGCATGTGAAAGAGCCGCATGGAACACGGTAACCTGATCTAGTGACTGCAGAGGAGGACAGACATGCTAAGAATAGTTTCTACACACAGCACACGCTCGCAGCACATGTGGACCATGCTAGAAAGCCTGTATTTTGATGTGGAGCAGTAGTAGAAGATCAATAATCTGGGAGAGAGTGTGGGTTGAAATGACCCAATTACAACTTTGTAAGATAATGAGGGGTTTGACATCTTGCAACAGGATTTTCGTTTTTTGTTTTTTTTCCAATTACAATGTGTTTCAATTTCAAAATTACAAAGACACATTTTATATACTCATAATACACATATTCACACATTTGGGTGGGTGTTAACGCTTACTTAGCAAATAAATAGATAATGCACAATTTATATACACAAAAACTAATCATTTGTGATTTTAAATTAAACTGAAAAAGCACATGCTTGTGTTTCTGTTTATATATACACATTTTAAATGTAAACAGTACACACAAACACACACACACACATAGATACAAATACATATATATGATATATATATGATATATGATATATGATATAAAATAATATATATAATATATATATATATATATATATATAAAATTTCAGATGCAATTAATCGTCTGACAGCACAATTTTGAATATTCAGTTTTCCTAATGTAAAATTAACTGCAAATGGACAAAAATTTATTTGCATTAAAGGGTAAAATTGCCAATAGTTAAGCATATGTGAAAACAAATCTAATTAGTCAATGTTAAACCACACAATTATTATTATTATTAAGCATTGCCTTCATACAGAGTATTGTCTAATGTATTTAAAGGAATGGTTCACCCAAAAATGAAAATCCTTTCATCATTTCCTCAACCTCGAGTAGTTCTAAACCTGTATGAATTTCTTTGTTCTGCTGAACACAAAGGAAGATATTTTGTATTTTTTCCTACTATGGAAATTAATGGTGACCCAAAACAGCCTGGTTACAAACTTTCTTCAAAATATCTTCCCAAGTAAAAAATAATCTGCATTGTATGTTTCTAAACACACTGTGGGAAAAAATCATTAAACCTGAAGGAATTCTTCAGATTCTGCTGAAAACAATAATTGTTTTCAATGCAGTGGTTTTAAATCATTTCAGAGCTCTAGCGCTATTTTGAATGTGAAGTCGAGCTGTGATTGGCTACTGCTGAAGGTCATATGACAGCCAAGCTTCCAATTACGGGAAAGCATTTTCCACTTGAGCATTTACCAAACACGCATTATCGCTCATATTCAAACATGAACACGCCTCACACACACAAACACATCCTCTCCTCCATCACAGCGTACAAGCACATAATCGCAAGCAGAATAGAATCAGAAGGGCGTTTAGGGAAAACAAGAGTCTCAAAACGCACACACACTTTCATAAAAACAATAGTCCACTCACAGCTTTCGTCTCAGGTCTGACTGCTATAAAAACATCATCTGAACATCTCGCTGTCATTAGCCCAGTAAATGTGCTCCCCTCCTCCAACCGTCTTCTGAAATCATACAACACTGCATATAAAAGAAAAAAAACTACAACAACAAGAGCTCTGCTCAAGTGAGGTTAGTAATCCCTGATCAACACAACAACCGCCCCAACACAACCTCAAGAGTGACACGACACAACAATGAGCCACGGCCAACATCTGTATTCCCAAGGAAAAATATGCTGTGCACCATAAACAAAGAGGAGGAATAAGAGACCACAAGTATGAACACGCATGAACACAATTACATTAGGGTTGTGCCAATAGACCATAGTATTGTGTATCGACGATAATCAGAGATAACGACAATACTAGATGTCTAAAACAGCAATACTAATTATATATATGCATGTATGTATGTATGTGTGTACTGTATGTATAGCAGCAACATATGATCGATATGACAGAATATGACAAAAAGAAAGACTATTAATAACCGTTCATTGCACAAAGGATTTATAAAACGAAAGCAGATATCTCTAATACAGAGTGGAACAAACCTATTATATACACTCCCTCAGAAACCATGCTTGCTGTCACTTTAAGACCCAACACACAGCTCCAGCATATTCATACACATAATCTTTGTTTATCTGTATAAAAACACTGACAAATTATTAGTGATTGAAATCAACATTGATACTGAAGTGCACATTTGATGAACACAGTAAAGCAACATAACTAACGCCAATACAACCGTCACAAACTAAGCTATGAGCCAAATTTAGTACCTACTGGACAACATACAACTTCGTTTGTAGCTTATGAGTCACAAAACTGCACTAAACACAACAACAGACTAGCATCTGATTCCAGTGGAGTTGAGGCGGCATGTTGTCAAGATAATGTTGAAATACTACAACTATTAAGTACAACATTGCAATTTTTTGTGCTGTCAAATTATTAAATCACAATTAGCCGCAACCAAAATAAGTTTTTGTGTTTGTTTGTTTTTTACATTATTTGTGTATTGTATGTTTATTATTAGTGCAGGGAGAAGAAGGAAAAAAAATTTATTCACGTATGTGTGTGCGCTAGAGAGACACGACGGGCTACATAGCACAGACCTTAAGATTAAACACAAATGCAATTTCAACTGCTTTTACACGAAACTGATGTGCACACCGTCAGCTTTGCTTTCAGAGCGGAGCAAAACATCTGATATATCGAAAGAGATCTGCGCATTAGTCTCAATGAAGCCTGTTAACGCTGACACCGTTTATCATCTTATCAGTAATAATCAAACGGCACCTCTGTAATATTTTCTTCCAAAGCATTTTTTGTAAAAGTTGCTTAAATAAATTTAACAAAGGTCTAGTCGTAGCGTAAGCTGAGCAAAGTTTGTGAAACCGGGCCACTGAGTTGATAATGATAATTATAACTGAACTGAATCATGAAACCAAGATTTACACCTGCTTTAAGATGGCAGTACTAACACAGAGATATGTCAACTAGCTATGCCAAAAACATAGAAACTGGTAATGTTGGTTAAGATTTAAAGTTGTTAAGACACATTTGCACAGCAGAAGAATTAATTGGGGAAAAAAAATTATTAATATAATTAATATTGTATATAATTATTTAATATATAAACATGACACACCATATACACACGCGCACATATTTATTTTATTTATGTAGCCTAAACAAAAACTTTCATTTTGCAATGAGATTAATCTTTTGACAGCATTTTTATTTATTAGAATTTTTTTTTTTAACGATAATAATGAGTTTATCATTCATGAAATAAACATAAGCGCTGGGCGATTTAATTGTCGATTTATTAATGCACATTTCATCAGTAAAGTTGGTTCTTTGATTAGCGGTAAATCTCAATCAGCTGTTTTTAAAAGGAGTGGCAGTTAATACACAGAGCCGTAGATCTCTGGCGAGTTACGCAATATCGTCTTCAGAATCGGAAGCGATTCATTTCCAAATTTGGATGGGATATTGAATAGCTCCTCAGTAATCTATGGCTCTGTGTTTAATCAAAGAACCGGCTTTACTGACGAAATGTGCATGACCTAATTTCCACCATCTTGGATTGATGTTTTTCTAAAGGATTCTTTGATAGGTATTGAGGGATTGAACATATTTTACAAAAGACTCATCAGGCTATAGTGTTGTAATTGGCCAAAACGGGTCATGTCCGAAACATACTTATGATGACTTTAAATGTCAGCTACATAGGCAGCTCATAAGGTTATTAAGTTCAATCTTCATTTTGCAGTTTCCTTTACTTTCTTCTACAACATGCATCTTTTTTAACATTAATTCCATGTACCATGTCTTTTATTGACATCAAAGGGTGTGCGTCCAATCAAATGCTACCATATTATAGTATACTACAATAGCACTATGCCGTATATGACTATATTGGTACAGCCAGTGACAAATGAGAGTAAACAAAAAAACAACATCAGTTTTCCCTAGTGTTTATAACTGACAGTGAGTCTCTGCCAAAACACTGCGCAAAGGGGAAGGAAAGGGTTACCAGAAAGAAGCGAGCGCTGAACTTCCTGATCGGAGGGCATCTGAGAAAGCTTTAAGAAGCCGGCGGCCTGCTGTTCAGTATGTAGGTTAATGACCACAGATACCAACGCCACACAGAACAATGCACCTTTTACTGCAGATTATACAGCCGTGGGGTGGGGGGGTCACAAGCCAAGGGAGGTGGAAACTGGAATGACGGGGGAGAAAAAAATAAATAAAAAGAGAGAGAGACAGAAAGGCAGAGAGAGAGGGAGAGGGATTAGGGCACAGGCCAGTAGATGAGTGCTGGTCTTGCTGTGGTTGTGTGGTTATAATCAGCTTCCTACTAGCGCTCAGGCTGATTACACGTCGAACTGTACAGAGAGGATCAGACAGACAGAAACAGAGAGCGGTATTAGGAGACAGAAGCAGACTTTAACAATTCTGTCTTCTTAATGACTCCTGTAACCACTTATTATCATTTAGAAATTATGTCATAGGACTTCATTCAAATTAACCGACCGAGAGTGCACTGTACGGCTGTTGTTTAGTATATCTAGATATTTAGTTTATCTAGTATACTTACTATTACTACTAAATAAAAATATTAAACATTTCACTGCAAAATTAAAAATCTGAATATACAACATTAATAAGTTATTTTTTATATTATTATTTAATATAAAAAACATTTTCATTAATTAAAAAAATTAAAAAAAAGTGTGTGTATATATTATAAATACTTTTATTTTTATTTGGGGGGGGGGGGGTGAATAAAAAACTTTGACTATTGAGTGGTATTTTACAATCAAATACATAAGAGCTCACTAAAAATATTAATTAAAACAACATTTAAAAAAATTATGCTAAAATAGCATTTATTAGAGTATAAATGTAAAATGTCATATGATTCTTCTCATGTGTTAAACCCATAGCCTTGATTGTGCTGAAACACAACAGGACTAAGACTCGTAATTTTTCATTACCTTCCTTTCCCAATTAGCCTTTGTACAGTCAACACATTTGTAAATTAAATCTATTTAAAAATGATCACACCATTTTCTTTACATTAAAAAGCTATATAGTAAAAGAAACAAAGGTAAATGTTATCGTCTAATTATTTTCATATTTTATATTTTCATTGTGTCAAAAAATAGCCTTTTTAAATATTAGTTTATGGCATTTTAATTTTTTTAATTCATTTGGCAACAGTGGTTGGCTGATACTTCTTCTGACTAGAAGATAATCTATACATAAATGATTACAGAGTAATAAACATTATAAGATACATATATTGCATATAGCTACAGCAAAGACTTCTGAATAAGAGAATAACAGTCTGAAATGCACAGGCTTACAAAACTGGAGCGGTCCGACCCAATGACTCAGCCCGACGCAGGGGTGAAGTTTGTGAGTCAGACGCTATAATAGCCTTGTCCTGAGATGATATAACCCGCATTAACCAGCCTCATGGGAATGACCCGGATTGCAGCGTTTACTCAGACCACTGAGAATACAACACCACAACCAGCATGAATACAATGATGGCTTAATTACAAAATATGTTTTAATTAGAAAATGCATCTGAAACCGCTTCCGATGCGAGACTGAAAAAGCAACGTGAACAAGAGAGCATAAACATCATTCATTAAATTCAATGAGAGCGAGCATTCACAACCCCTGACATCTGCTGTCAGGAGACGTCTAGACAGGGTCAGAAGGTCAAAGGGTCAAACAATACCTAAACAGATTCTAAACACAAAGAATAAACAGGCCAATGCAGGATTCAGCTGCTTAAAAAACAAATAAAAAAAAATCTAGTCTGCGATGTCCTGACTAAAACATACCATAAAATACTGTTTTTGATATGCATGATGCGTTATTGCTTTAAATTAACTTGTTAGTGATAAATGCCAACTCTTCCACCCTGCATTTGGGTTGTATGGCTTCCCACAGAACACACACGGTTTACACCGGTTTCACTCAGAGATGTGGCTCACATGTGAGGCGGTAGTGTGAGAGCATGGCAACACGCTTGAAAGGCTACATTTTTGGTGCTGTTTTGTTTTAAAATGAAAATGATCCTCATACTGGCATCTCCACTGGTTTTCAGAAAAGATTTTGGTTGGTAGGCTACAACATGACTGAAAGTGATTGTTACGTTGGGGTGTGCGATACGACGTTTCTTTTATTGTGGGCGATAAAAATGTATTCACAATCTGCTTTTTAAGAAATGAATTAGTATTGTGTTACTTGTCCGTCTCAATATGCTGTACAACGTGACATACATTCACATCAGTGTTAACTCCGTGGTAGAATTACACTCACCGGACACTACACTGATTCGCAGTCACAAAAGTACATTTTAAAGTCTTGCCAAATAAACATTTCATATGTGTGCTGTCCAGATTCGCTTTCCAGTGCATACACCTGAAGCGCCAAATTACTGAACTAAGATATTTATCACGTGTGATTGTGGTAATACGGTCACAAACACACAGCGTTAAACACAGTTGCTTGTGTCTAAAGGCCTGTACACAGCGGGACGAATATCGCACGCGCATTTCCTTAGCGTTTTTCGTGACGTTTTTCGCCAGGATACCCATGCGATTTTCACT
>JAUMHP010000041.1:19070553-19089306 GCA_032361065.1 Enteromius trimaculatus | reverse complement strand
CATCTTTTACTTTCCTCTTTCTTGCAGTGATCTTGAGCGCCACCAAGTCGTGTTTTACTGTAACTTCAGCAGCTCCGATCACGTGAACAAAAGCACTAATCTCACTGGTCAGCCAGGCGCGTCAAATAAAAAAAACGAGTCCGAGGCGTTTTTTTTTAAAAATTACGCATTTACGCCTGGCGTTTTTCGCGTCAGTGTGTACACTCACATTGGCGCCCTTTGTTTTCAGTCACGGCGCGTTAACCGTCGGCGATATTCGCTCGCGATATTCGTCCCGGTGTGAACAGGTGTGAGTATATTAGATGCGTGCAGCTCTTAAAGGGACAGAACTAAACACACCGCTGCTTGTCATTAAAGGGATAGTTCACTCAAAAATGATAATTGTGTCATTATTTACTCTTACATGCTGTCCCAAACCTGTATTAAATTTCTTTCTTGCGCTAAACACAAAATAAGATATTTTGAGTAACCAAACAGTAGCTGGTCCTCACTGAATTCAATACAATGTTCAACAGAAAAAAACTCTTTTTTTTTGAGAGAGAAAACTCATTCAGAGAAAAACAAGCTGAGAGAGAACTGGTTTTTATTCATATCTATTCAAATAAAGATAAAATGACCACAATTTTTATCTTTGCTCATTTTGCTCCAAATATCTGCCCTTCTTTTTTTATTTTATACTTCTTTTTTATTTGTTCCCTTGAAAGGACTTGTTTTTATGAAAAAAAGCAAATTAGTTTGTCTGTGCTGCTCAGACAACTTTAAAATAGCAAAATCACGAATAGTGATATTTCTGAACAAAACCCTCATATATGACATTTTTGCAATATTGCCCACCTCTATTGTTACGTGATCATTCATGCACACTGTAGCATTATGCAGCATAAGACAAATAAGATTTATATTTTGCATGTACTCAGAGCTCACTTCAGATTGCCATCTAATGCATTTTGGTCATGTAATGTTGCTGAATAATATTATTTCAGAACTGCAATCGTGGAAGAGAAAAATACAGGTAGACAGCTTGAAGCTGCTAAAATTCATCAGTAAATCTGTGGAAAATTAGTAGAATGATGATTTTGTCTGAACTATAGGCATTTTAAAACGAACATGCACTACTGCAAAGGTAGCATAACAGATTTGTAAACTGAAAAACTATATGAACTTTATTAAAACTATTTGCACTGATTTATTGCGTTGGATATATTTAGTTTCTTTGTGCAGTGGCTCAGGACATGAGGCTTTGTGTCTGTATGAATTTTTTTTGAGATAATGTAATCTTCATAAAATGGGTATCAAAAAGGTATCATTCAGAACATTTCTCAATGATACATAGCCCTAGTCCTGCGTCTCAGTAACTTTTGAGAATATTTAGGGCCTTCAGGGAATATTAATGCACTTATAATTAAAATAAATATTGCAATATAGTACAGAGAGATTTATTAATAATAATAATATAATGTGATATCAATATATGACTGTACTAGCACCGCTGAAGCAAATGAACTGCAGCAGTAGTTGTATTTTGATTGAAAGTTACAGGGAGTATTTCACACTGGAATGAAAATGGCTTTTGCTTGGAGAAACTACAATTTAAAAAAAAAAAAAATTACATTTTAAAATGTAAAAAAATGTAAAAAAAATAGGACCCATCAACACAAACAATCCCAATATTAGATATGAGCAAACAGACAGCGTTCCTGACAGCACAGGCCTCTGGGTTTACGCCAGTGCTGTGTCGAGGTCGGCTGTTTCTTCCGCTCTATTCACTATTCGGCTCTTTCAATTCCAAGTCTGTTCACCGGGGCTGAAATGTGACTTAAACCCGTCAGTCAAAAGCAGCAAATCTTTTATTCCTCTTTCCTTTGAGCTTCAGTTAAAACACAGTAATCCCATATTGCTGCCACACTAAGAACAGGATCATGGGTAAAGACGTTAGCTATCCACATCTGCCTCCTCAGTCCCTTTCATCCACACATCCAATCGCATTCATTTCCTTGCCAAAGAGAGCAAATGAATATCGCCCGGCTCTGATATCCTGCCAAAACCTGTTCAAATGCTAGCACACTTGGACTTCTTAATGACTCTATTGGCTAAAATTACTTTTTGGGGTTTTCCATTCAGTGCCTGATTACACATACTACATATACACACACACACACATATACACAACATACAAACACACATACATACATACATACGTGTGTGTGTGTGTACCTCAAAACAATTTTATCATGAGCCATGCTTCATTTGAATTAACTAGTCATACATGACAAATTTGTAGAAAAACAACAAAAATATAAATAAATTATTAGAATAAATTATTTCAAATAACATGATAAATATAAACCAGAGTAAAGATCATTTTTAATAGTTTTTTTTTACTATTAAAAAAAATTGTTTTAAATCATTTGTCTAATATGATTAATTTCAAGCAATAAAAAATTATTACAAACAACATGATAGACAAAAACAGGAGTAAGTAACATTTATTATGAATAAATGTGTAAAAGCATATCTTAAAAGACTATTTACTTATTGAATAAAACATATTTTCACAGAAACATTTATTATCATTATTACTGAGAAGGCATTATTACAAAATATAATTACTACTGTTAAGAGTGAATGAAAACATTTACATGTATTACATTACAATTGCAGGTTTTTGTTTTCAAACTATAATTATTATATATATATATATATATATATATAGCAACCAACACGTTTTTTAAGAATGAATTTAAGCATTATTTATAATAAACTACTACTACTCCTATTTTTATTATTATTTTATTTATTTCATATTTGACTATTATATATGTTCAATAAGTTAATCTCAAGCAATACATACATATATATGCATGTACTGGAGCAGCCAGCAGGTAAACAGCTTAAATATAAATAAATATATAAAGTGCAAAACAGTATAATAAGAAGGCGTGTAAACTTTTGACTGCAAGTGTATTACATTGTAATAAAATGTTATGGTAATGTTAAAAACTTTACAATGGCTAGTTTGACACTAGAACGATCAAGAATTAGGTTAATGCTAATATTTTGTATTATTTGTGAACTCCAGATCAACATATAAACGGGCTTTTGTCCAGCACATGACTCTCAACAGTCTCGACAAAACCAAACTCATAAAAAGATCCTAACAGTAGAGGCTGTCTCACGTTCCACTCAAGCACATGTTGTGCAAACTGAAAGCACCGTCCACTTTTGGCACGAACACACACATGTTGTGCACCAGCAACACGCTGCTGTCAAAGCAGGCTTCTTGTTCCTGTATTACAGAGGTTGGTTTCACTTCACATGAATCCAGCTTAATCCTACACGAACACAAAAACACGCACATTTAATGCAACAGATATCAGTTTTGCATCCTCTTCTATAATAAACATGCTCAAAAAGACAGGACCAGGCAATGCACCACCATTTCCCAAATTACAATCAAATGCTGCCAATATCTGGGTTGAAAAGGCAACCATGTGTTCACCAAAGCCACCAAACTAGTTTGTCTTGCATCTAAGATTTTTACACAACCCTTCATTATGTCGTTATGGTGTCAGATTCACTGTCAGGACATTTCAGAGATCTGCACAATAGTATTGATCAATAACATTTAACAAAAGTGTTTGCTAAATTCACTTTAAAGTAGGCCTGGGAGATATAGCCAAAAACATTATCAGGATTTTTCTTCATCATATCATATGACATTCATTTACCATCATAGAAATGCTTTCCACATGTTTCTTAGACCTTGAGACATGTAATGTCTTAATAATAAACATAACTAGTTTGCGCACAATATGCAGGGCCGCAGAAAATTCATTTTATTTTTCCTTACAGGCTGTTTTCCATTTTTATTTATGAATTGTATGCTTTAATAAAAAATAATGAATTAATAGAAGAACGATTAAATCAATATTAGGAAAATGTAATGAAAATACAATTAATTTTCTTTTTAATTTAACAGTGTTTGGTTAAATTGGTCTATCTGACGATAGATTTGGCCATTACGAGATCACTGCCATTTAATCGACTAATAATAATATTTATACCAGACTGATAATTCACAACTCTCAACATTAAAAAGCACTGCAGAAGTCTTTAACAAGTGTAGTTGAGAAGTAGATGGGACTGTGCTCTGCTGTAATTAGATTCATGATGGTGTTAGTAAGTTTGAATGGATGAGTAGGTAATGTGTGCTAGAACAATGGAGAAGACAAGAACGTCTCGGGTTCTCCAGACAATCTGCTGAAGAGCATGAGGATGCTGCCCATCTCATCTCAAGTGTCAGAGACATGACATTTGCCAAATGGCCTGACCATTGTTTAGAAGCTCCTTTACAAAGCTTGCGGAAACACAACATAAGACCCAAGCGATCGAGTTTTACAACTTGATTCTCCAGTACGTCAGCATAACTGAATATTACATTTGCTGCGCACTGACGGCGCTCAACACATGCAACTTCTGCAGAACAACAGCAACAGACACTGCAATTCATCATTTGGAGGCTTTTTGACTGATTAATATTTACATACAAACTTAACATCGAAAAATCAGAAAAGTCTGAATAAATTCAGCATTCTCAATTATAACCATGGGAAAAAATGTGCTAAATGATGTTCTTACAACAGACAGAGACTCTGAAACGCCCATTATCTAGATGAGAATGTGCACTTTGGATGATTATTTTGGTACACTTTCTAAAGTATGAACTACAATGCAACTGCAAAAAATATCTGACAATTTCACATATATTCAGATGTAAAATAACTAGGGGTGGGCGATATAACCAAAATCTTCTATCAGGGTAGAAGCAATTTTCTATGATATAGCAATTTGAATCTGAAAATGCACAAATAAAAATTCAAACGTTTCATATAATGTAATTTTATTTAAAATTGCTGCTGCAGCGAGATGTGCGCGTACGCTGGGAAAACAAGAGGTCGCGCCTGTGCGGCATTACCAAAGACTCGCTGAAGTTTGTACAAGAAGCCCCTAGATTTGTCACTTGTCGCTGTTTTGGAAACATGTCACCAAGGGGGTCTGAAAAGTCACTGAATCTAGCGACAAAATCGAAAAGTTGCCAACACTGCTTCATCAAATGTCGAAGTTAGGGTTAATTGCGTGGTTATGTTACGTGCAACGTCACGTGACCTCAACCGCGGTTAAGACGACAGGCCAAAATCCATATCGGTCGTCAAATATCTACCGGTTAATCGTGTCTACCGGTATATCACCCACCCCTAATAATAAAGATTTAAATAAACAACACACTTTGAATATTTTAATAAAATATGACGTAGTTAAAGTTTTATGAATTTATTTATTTATTTTTAACATTTAATTCAACCATTAAAGCGTAAGCCAGAAAAATAAAAATGAAAACAGAGAATTTGGGGCTAAATGTAATGCATTTCATAGCTAATGAATATTACCAAAATAATATATGAAATAATATGGCCAACTTATAAAAAATAATGATGACCCAAAAAAAAGCTGTTTATGCAAAGAAATGTATAAAATGCACACATCACATCATACCATATCCTGCCTGACCATTTTTATTTGTAATTTTCTGTTAAACAATAGATATCTGTATGGAACATGAGCATGTCACACTCTTTGTGTGTAAATATCATGCGTAAATAAATCATGAGCTGTTACATCACAGCTTGTAAGGGCTCTGCAGGAAAATGTGACTGTGGTTTCAAATGTGTATGCGTGCCGCCCGTGTCTTGAGCGTGAGGAGAAAGTCACTCTACTTCCTGACAGGACGTGTGTACAGACCAGCAAACTCAAGACCTGTTGTTTAAAGGGTTTCTAGAAATCAATCACCTTGCAATCCAACTGTGCTCAGCAGCACGATGTGAAAATAAACCTTCAGTTATTGCTGCTTCACTCAGAGAAATAAAAGATCCAACTGAGCACCAAGTCTGATGAGCTTTTTAGGACGTCGTAAAGAACAAAACTGGAGATTTCTGTGATTGTCATTCCACAGATGATATTCATACATGAAAAGAAGAGATTTTTAAGATTCAAAAGTATCTTTATACACCACCTTCTTCAATCAAATTTATACATTTTCACAACAACATAACTAAAAACAGCGGAGAATCAGCATAGAACCAAATGCTTATCAATCAATTAATTTAAAGTCAATTAAAAAGAGACATTCCTATGATAAAGTGATAATGTTTTTAATCACAATCTCAGACAATTTAGTGTAAGAGGAATCTGTTCTACAAGTTTCTATAATGCATTCACTTCAGTACTCTTTCAAATTTGTGTAGGATTTAGTTAAACTACTTTCACTTTAAAATTGCTAAAAATAATAAAAATAAAAAGGGATGAGTAACATTGAATTAAACATGATATTTTAGACAAGTAGAAATTGTAGTACTTTGTGACATGTGCTCCAATAATATTTGTTTTATTTACACCAATTGTTTTTTTTTTTAGTGCTTTGCAAAATTGTGCAATTTGCTACCATCTCTTCTACTTTGACCTGAAATAATATGCAAACGAACTGACAATAAGTTATTACCATTAACATAGCCTGGAGGAAGTCTCCAAGATCATTTTAAAACAATGGGAAATATCTGAAAAACTTAATATGGAGCATCAAGAGCTTCTCCAAAGAATCTCAAGATCACTATACAGGTTCTTGATAAGAAGAGGCTTCATCACCGAACCTAAGATGATGCAAACAAAGAGTATTTAAAGTGTCTGCATTTCCATTGTAGTGGAAAGAGCAGCAGGAGGAGAGCCTCGCATCAGCTGAGTCTTACACGCATTACACAGTCGTCCCGCTGAAGGCTTTCAAAGCCTGACCTTTGTGAGGTGAAGGATGAAACCCGATGTATTTTCACCGGGGGTTTCCCCGAATGCCATTGGTTTCTATAAGGGCCTCGTAAAAAGAGGAAACTCAGATTTGTGTGTGCTCTTCAAGAGAAATGTAAAAGGGGAAAATGTTCAACATTTGTTACATACGCAGCTGTGAATGAGTGTTCAACGATCTGCAGAGCAAACTATTGCATCACGGGGACAAGAACAGGTGCCTAAAGAGTAAATGAAGGCCTTTGAAGCATGATACAGTGTTTATGTAGGCGTTTAATAGTCACAACATACACAAAAATATTTAGATTTTAACATGAAAAGACGATACTCTGATAAAGAATCTTTACACACGGCAGTGGTCAACCGTTTGACGGCCAGCAAAAGAGCTGCAAATGGCTTCAACAACGCCGTTGCAAAATGTTTGCATGTATACCATGACAAATTATGCACTGCACTTGAAGCTTTCGCAAAACGAAACATACAAAACTGTTCACGTCACCATAACGAAAACAAAATGTATGTTGATGCTAGGGGTGTGCGAGACATATCGTCTGCGATAATATCGGCATTTTTGTTTTGACAATGTGCGATTTGATATGATCGAGTATTTTGCAAAAAGTCATTCAAAACTCCTCTAAAGAGAGCACGCATACATTACATGAAGTCTAGACTAGTGCGTGTGCATTTAGAGTGTGTTCTTCACGGCACGATTCAGTCTACTAAAACACCCTTAAATTATTTATAAATCTAAGACATGGGGCCAGAAAATGTATATAGTTATATAATCTCATATAGCCTAGTTAATCAATCAAAAATGAAGAGTGCTGTGAAAAAAATGACTATGATTACAAATAGTGTTGCCACGGTAACAAAATTTCAGTATTCACGTAAGGGCTGGGCGATATGGCAAAAAAGAGATCACGATTTTTTTTCCCATATCGAACGATCTCGATTTTTAAATCACGATTTTTTATCAGAAGGAGGAGATATTTTCCTATTTTTTATATTTTTTCGTGAAACACGCATAGGAAAAAAAAGGACAGAAAGAACGGGCGCAACTCGGCTCCCATCGTTCATCTTTATGAGCCGTTCAAAAGAATCGGTTCGTTCGCGAATGTCACAACTCTAGCAGACGCGTGCCAGGAAAGCGGGTTGTGATTTGTTGTCGTGCACTTTACTGCAGCATGTTATGCACGTGATCGAGAAAGTATACCCACTGCTGATCACCGTGATCGAACTTAATTTGATCGCGATCACAAATCGAGATCGTATAATCGCCCAGCCCTATATTCACGGTACCAATTTTTAGTACCAAAGTATTTTTTTGGTAAATAAAGGGGATTTACTTTAAGAAGAAGAAGAATTGTGCAATTTATTTATTTTTTTTATTAATTTATAAAACAGTGGGGGTAGTAGTAGCCTATGACATTTCTGGCACAATGTCTAAACAAACGTTTATTTTAACGGGTTGCCGTGAATACCTTACCATTTCTGTGTGTATATGATATAACGCTGGTTTTACTTAAGTGAAATGGTAAAATACATGTGTAGTGACACTCAGCAGTTCTGGAGATGTTGTTTATGTCCTCATTGAGAGGGCAGATTCTGAAATCACAGAGTGTGTCACATGCTTTAGCTTTATAGTAAACAAATTTGTGCATCACTGCCATTCATTTGTTCACAGAGAGTCTCGCAGAAATGCTTGATTCATATTTGAATCGATTTTTGCTGCTTAATATTTACAGATACTAGTCCATATAGCAAACTGTAGGCTACATTCTGTTTTTAAACTGGATTCCGAGATTCCGTCTGCATTTTCTGCATCGCGTAAACCATGGCGCTGTACATGCCAAGAACCGGGTTAAAAAGTACTGGTACCGTGACGGTTTTTTGTACCAAATTAGTACCGAAGTACCAGGTCTTTTGACAACACTAATTACAAATGTGATATTGAATTTTTACAACAATTTAATAAACAAACAAGTTAATTAAGACACTGACATTTTAGACACATTATTTCCTGTTTTTACACTATTATTTCAACAACTAAAAGAAATTTTTCCAAACACAACCATAGTGTTATTTTGTGTCTCTGAGCAACATGAGGCTGTTTCATTCCTTTAGCTGCCCGACGGCAGTCCTTACTAGAGCCTGACAGAAACAAATTGTTTTTAAAATCCGATATTCATATATGTCAGCCAATATATATATATATATATTTTTTTTTTTTTCCCTAAAATTTGTTATTTGTAGTTATTTATGAGTTTTAACTAACATAATATGATAATGCATTTTAAAAGGAAACTGGTTTCTTTTATTGTCACAACAGAACAGAGGAATATCAAAATATATTAAAGTTCTGATAAATAACATGCAGAAAAATACAAACTTCAGATGAAACGTAAAGTCCTTTGAACAAAAACAACCAAATCAAAGTTAACAGTTTTAAAAGACTTGGTAATCATCATAAATATAACTTTGAATAGGACTGGAGACAAATACTGTTAATTTCTGATGAATAACAACAACAGCAAAATATATATTGCTAACAGTATATGAGCTAGTGTACTGAATCAGTCAATCCTCAATAGCTCCAGTCCAGCAGAGGCAGGTTTTAGTACAAGAATAGTTATTTGTAGTTGAGTATTCACTAAAATATTATTGTCACAAACAGAACAGAGGAACATCAAAATATATTAAAGTTCTGATAAATAAAATTTATAAAAATAGAAAATTTTAGATATGAAACTTTAAAGTCCTTTGAACAAAAACACGATAACAACAACAACCAAAGCAAAGTTACCAGTAAGGGTGTTTCGTCCGTTTTTAGTTTATTTTTGAAATATTCATTTATCGGCCATTATAAATGCTGATACTCATAGTTTGGAAAATGCCTAATATCGACGATAATATCGGCCTGCCGATAAATCGGTCAGGCTCTAGTCCTTACGTTACCAGCACAATAACACACTCAGCAAAATCTTGTCTAATTATTGTTAACAATAATTATTAGTAATATATTAGTATTATTTTTTTTGCGAATATCGCAAATTCCTAGTTGATACATAAAACTCTGGATGGAACATCGGAGGCCGTTGCATGGGGACGTAATGACAAGTTATATTAATTAATCCATGTACTATAACATAGGTTAATATAATATAATATAATATAATATAAAACAAGAACATGAAAAGAATACTCTCAAAGCAACATTATGTCTGTCTTTTCATAATGCTGTCGATTCAGAGTAAGGTGAATAATTGACCTATCATTAAGCCCCTCCCTTCAAACGCAGACGAGACAATGGCAGTTCAGTATTAGTAGTACGGGGAGCTGAACTCGGACATCTGTAGGTTTCAGTGCCATAGAGAAACAACTGAAGACCTAAAGTTCACATCAATTTGATAATGTTTATGCTACAATAAAAAATAAATAAATAAATAAATAAATAAATAAAGGAAAAACAATGTTTTTCTCCCCAGAGATTATCGTCACTCAAAAGAAGGATCAGGTTTGGAAAAATAAATCATTAAAAAATCATTTGGGAGTCATTGAATAAATAAATGTAAAAATAAATGCATATCAGAAAATGAAAGTGTTTTTTGACCTTGCAAGCCTGTCAAGCTGTTGTTGGGGAGTCCCAAAACCCAAATGTGAACCATATGAATCATAATAGGGGCACTTTTAAAAAAGTTTTTTTTCAAAGAATGAAGGAAAATAGGAAAATAGGAAGCCACACAACCATTTTCAACACTGACAATAATCAGAAATGTTTAGTGAGCAAATCAGATTGTAAGAATGACAGATATAAATTTCATTTAAAAATGTATTCAAATATTGAAAACAATATTACATTTTTACTGCATTTTTAATCATAATTTTTATCTCTGAACTGCATCTCAGTAAACTATCCTGCTTTCTCAATACAAATAATCAACATCAAATATCAAAACCCATACTGAACGAACACCAGCAGCTGTAAGAATGATCAAATTAGCATAAAATATTAAACAAAAAAAACTATTTACCAATGATTAGGGGTGTGACGTGACACTGGGTTCATGAGAAAAAGACAAGATTGATAGACTTTTTAAAATAAATCCTCAATGATAAAATATATTGAGGAAAATTGTATTTTATTCAACAAAAATTTTCCAAAAATGTAGATGCATTTTGTAATTAACTTTTGAAACAAAACTTTTAAATTTTACTGAATTACATGCAGTAATAAACAACATGTGAACACTGCTAAATATTTTGCCACAAACTGACAGGCAAGTAATAACACAAAAAGTATAAACAGTATGAATAAATAAAAACAAATAACACAAATATCTCTTTAAAAGCAGGTTAAGCGATTTTTCAAAAAGTCGGGCCGAATACCAAATCAAACTTGTCTACAGCAAACGCCATGCCATCTTAAAGGCCAAAGTATGCTTCGGCACACCGCGACTCTAAGTCCGTCTACACTGTACGCGATAAAGCGACTAGGGCATGGCGGTATATTGCATTCTGGGGATATCACGATATGATTCCCCAACACGATGCGGGATTATCCAATATCTTTCATATCGATATGATTTGAGGACACACATGCGCGTGCATGTTCTGAGCAAAACAGACCACTCCAAAGTAGCACGCGACATGGAGGAACACGCAGTGCCGGTCAACAAAGAAAACGTACTGGTCAAATCTCTTCCACCACTTACAGTTTACCATAAAGCGAAGTACAATGAGAATGTACAACTTCAGCCGCAGCCGCAACCAAAAACAAAGCTCTCTGGTAGCATCTTTTACCCGAAGTCTGCCTTACAAAAAGAAAAGTCCGCAAGTGGCACGATATAACTAATGCGGTAACGTATCACACTGCTAAAGACATTTCCACAGCGGTGGAAAAAGAAGGTTTTAAAACGCTGCTAAAAAACATTGACCCAATAGCAAGTACTTTGCATCAGAAGCTCTGCCGTGGTTTGAATTATATTTTGCTCAAAAAATGTTTAATAAAGGCTTTGACTCTTAAGTAACCATTTATGGAAAATACCAGATATATCGTATACCTTCATTCCTCCTAAAAATACAGTGATATGAATTTTTGCCCATATCTCAAAGCCCTAAAAGCGACCAATGAAAAGCATTTGGAATTTGTGTCAGCACTGCATAAATAGAAGGCAGCAGCAGTTTTCTGTCACAGATTTGTTGCGCTGCATCATACCACTATCGCAAGTATATTTCCAAGTTCTTGCGAGACCAGTCGAATCTCGCGAGACACACGCGTTCTTGTCACACCCCTACTAATGATGTCCAGGACAGTGTTAAAGAAAATCAGCTTGCTGACTAAATGACCAATACTACAGCTGTTGGATTACATTTGTTCAGCGCTCGTGTTTATTTGACGAAATGGCTCCAGAGGTCAGTGATACTGAAAGCTCTTCAAACACGCAGCATGAAAGCAGTACAAGCTTATAACGAAGGCCTCGCCATTTTTAATCAGGACCAAACGCAGATTTAATTTCAGCAAAAACAGCATAACTGTGATAAAAATGTGCCAAATTTTGTCAACATCAGGAGGAGACACAAAGGCCTTTTTGTCAGCATTAAAAACCTCGTACTTCAAAGCCCTCTGCATCTGTGCGGGAAAAAAGGAGCACGGCAAAATAAAAATGGCATCCAGTTTGCACGTGAAGCAGGGAGAGAGGTCTCTCACGGGAATGGTTCAGATCACAAAGGCCAGCGTCTAATGGGTAGGAGAGTGAGTCACACGCCTGTTTCTATCTCTGCCGCTTTTCCCTTTTTCTCCCTCCCTCTCATGCAAGCAGCTCGCACGAGCTCCATGGAAATACGTCTGCTCCAACCGTCCGACGTGCAGTGAGTGAACTCGACAGAAACGCTGCAGCGTACCGGTGTCATCTGTGCAAATGAAAGCAAAACTAGGACACGACTGTAAACAGAGCAGCGAAATGTGCAGCACCAGTTGGTGCACTTCTGATTTCTTGCAAACAGACATGCTGCTGATGAATAATGTGGCCTTCCTTAATGTTCAAAATGTAGCTTAAAATAAATGCATGATGTAAAGCGTACAAGAAGCTCTTAAAATATGACCTGAAAATGCATATTATTATTATTTCAAAGGCACTACAGCTTTCAGGTTGTAAATTATTGTACTGTACTATTACAGAAACACCTACAAGATTAAAATCTGAATAAACAACAAAAACAATGTTTTAAATAACACAACTTGCATGGATTTTTTTGGCCAAAAATACCAGTATCAGCAATGCACGGTGGAGGATATATTCAATAATCAAATTTAAATTGCTGCAAATTTAAATTGCTTAGTGTAAAAATTGCTGAAATTAAATAAACATCTAATTTTTATGGTTGTAATTGTAAAAAGTGGCTGCTATTGCATTAATATGTTAAAAATAATTACATAATGGCAAAAAGAATTCTTAGAATCAAATAAATACATATTTTACACGATATTTACATTTTCTACAACTATTCAAAAACATGTATATTTTAATACTTATTCTGACAAGAATATTTGCTTACAAGGCTGGTTTGACCAACAAATTTTTCCCCAACCAATAATACAAGTGTCAGTTATGGTAAGGACCATGTACTTAAAATTGCTGAAATTAATTAAGCATTTTCTTCAGACACTATTTACTGGAAATCCTGAATAAATATTTTTTAAAAGTTTATAAGAATATTTATGTTGACTAGAATGTGACAAATCCAGTTTGACCAATGTGGATTTTAATGGCTAATAATACATACAATATCTGAAATTAAATAAACACTTATTCCAAAAAAAAATTTATTAATAGAATAGTTATGTTGACAAAGCCGTTGTCAATGTTTGAAACTGATACAGAGAAAATAACACTTATCCTGTTAAATAACAGGATATAGCTATGGTTGTCAGTCGCCAATAATTATCATCTCAAAATGCTCAAATATTGTTTGTTTATATATATTATAGGCGTTATATATACACTAACAAAACAAATATTACTGCACATTTCTTGTTCTGACTCTGCTGGAACTCCGTGTATAAATATGTTAAACACATTATGAACAGGGAATGCCCCAAAATGATATTCAGAAAAAGTTAATAGAGAGGTGGCTGTTCTGACATCACAGCAAGCTTCGCTTCTAGGCCCAAATGACAAAAACAAATGTGTGTCAGTGCTTTTAACTACAAAAATCTGCCTTTTTAAGGTCGCGTTTATTATTTTAAACTTTTAAGTTCAATTTAATTGCCAGTCTCTTTATTTTGGCTCATTCTGTATGGCTTTTCATCTGCCAACTGCAGCTTGTTATTTTGCGGAGATACGTGCGAGTGTTGCCTTGACAGTCACTGCAAATTCCCAGCGCATCAGCACCGCCACGGATCCTTTATCTAACGTAAACACACCATATAACTATAAAGGACGCATTTTGGAGGCTAAGTAGCCCTGAAGCAAACCTGGACAGAGACGAGCCTGTTATTATTCATCATAACGCAGATTCGCACACAGGGCCTTTCGTGCATGTGGCCCCGTGACTTTAAAAAGGGTCAGTGGAAAAACAGCAGGAACCACAGGCTCTCCTTGGACGGTGGCCCAGCTGTGGAAAACTGGGATCTTTGAATAATAATCCCTAATATGTCATTCTGAACGTGTGTGAGCGCAGTACAAGGCGAAGGGAGTGGGCGTAAACATCTGATCTAGATTGCAAACTCATAGGCTAAAATGAATCTCAAATCTGTCCTCCCCAAAAACAAATGTCAAACCAAAACCTTGAAGCCACATCCAAAAATGCTTAAATCATTACATAACCACAACAATAATCTGTCTACACTGAAAAAAGGTGTAGAAACCATTTTCTCTCAGAAACTACTAGAAAATATGATGCATAGTACACCAGGAATACACTGAAATTAATGTGCCTTGTTGAAGCCGAAAGACTAAAATAGACCAAAATAGTATTTTCATGTAAATCATACAATAGGTTTTTCTTATAGTACACTTTACTTTCAGATTTTTCAGTAATAACTTTTTCCTTTAAATTTGCTACATATTTCTAAATGGCCAAACAAACTGAAAAAAGCCAGGACTGCATTAACCTGAAATGAATCACAGATTGTAGATTGGGGGGGAAAAATGGATTTAGAAAATATTACAAATATACAAATAAAATATTTTAATTTTAAAGATTATAATTCACAAATATACTACACGGCTGCTTGCCGAATTAATATTGACCTTGTGAACATTTTCAAAATAAATAAATGAAATAAATTGTCTAACATTTTCAATACACAGGCCTGTTCTCTCAAAATGAACTTAAACATAGAAATATATATATAAATAAATTAACTATATTATATATGTGAAAATTCTACCTTTAAATGTTTACTGTTAAACTGCTATAGAACTATTTTATACATTAAATGTTCAAATTTTCTCTAAAAGCCGATGAACAATTAATATTTATGTGCACACGTAATTATTAGCATATAATTTGTTATGTGCTATATCGTTTTTTGTTTTCCATTTGTATGTAAACTTTGTATTTAAAAACATATAGGCTACATTCTACATCTAATATTTTTGCTAGTGGGTGAAATGTGGTGCCTCCCAGTAAAAGCCTGATTCGTGTCAATTAGATTGTGCTCATAGTAAACAATGTAGTAACGTATTATGTCATCACAAAAAATCTCTATGAAAAACACTGGGAAATGCAGCTCCGTTAGACATGCTTCTGGCTGTCGCTGCACAGCTGAAGACGCCTCGGTACGTCCTTTAGACAAAAGGTTTCTGCGCGGAGGACGGTCACCAAATAAAGCTTTGTGCAAACCACATACACACACACAGCAGAGCTGCATGCATGGATACAATATTGCATGCACGTCGCAGCTGCAACCACGCTCAATATAACAAACACCTCGAAATAATTATACAAATATATTTACATACATTCCATGCATTGATGCCAGACTTGATCCAGTCGTTTATAGAGAAAAATGGGTGGTGGAAAACAATGCAAATTACAATAAATGCAACGCGCTCCGGCTGACTGTCTGACAGAAAGGTGCAACTTAAAAGGGTTTATTGTGAAAGCTAAGGCATACAGTATCATGTTGCGGTCTGCGCCACCCCTCTCACGCACAGACAATGAGCCTGCAGAGGGTTTATGAGACATGCGGGGCCCTCCAGCTCTTCACACCCGCGTTTAACGCACAGCAAACGCGCCTGTCACTGACGCATGCACGGCGCACACTAGCAACGCTCGCGCACACAACGCTGCTCCAGCTGCTGTTAATATTCACAAAAAGCCTCGAAAATCCTACACACACTGGGTTATTGTTGTTCCAGCTCTCAGACTGGTTGGTTAAGCTCCCTCCGTAGCAAAAGTCAACGCGTTTTCCTCCTGCTTCAGTCGTAAACCGCGACGAAAAACAACTGAAACTTTCCGCTTACCGTCGCAGCGCTCTTCGGCTTCCTCTTCGTCATTCACCTACCAGCAGAGGACGAATTATCGACAATTTTAAGAAAAAGAAACGTGTGTGTCGGAGGGTAAAAACTGAACATTAACCCTACGGCTGTGTGACGTCTCTCAGTGCTGCTTTTGAAAACATCGCCGTCAGTCCGTCTCTAAGAAAAGCCCCAGCGAAAAAACACGCAAAGCGGAGGCGCTCATTGGCTGACGAGGGACCACGTGATCCACGGCGCTCAAAAAACGTTTTGCGCTTGCTCGTACTCACTCTAAAATGTTTGCTGTTAATATTTCTGTTCTATTCATATTTTGTAAAGGTGTTTTAATATTTAACAAAATGTTTACATACAACATTTAATATTTTTATTTAATATTTTTATTTAATTAAATATATACATATCTTTTTTTATTGTACTATTATAATTCCTTTTATTATTGTTTATTCAATATGTTTTATACAAATACAAAAAATGCATTGGGTGGGTGCTGAAACTATATGTAAATATCAATTTAGGCAAATATACGTATTTTTTATGCAAAGAATATGTCCAGTGTATTTTATTTGATATATGTTATTTATTAACTTTTTGTGTGTTATTTCCTATAGTTTTTACTATAGTATTTTACTGTTTTATAGTTTGAATTTTATCAAATAATAATGTTATTTTTTAAGTGAAATACTTTCACTTTGTGCTCATCCCATGTCGTAAATTTGTTTTTGTATGAGAATTTATAATAATTTGCTCGCTCTCTCTCTCTCTCTCTCTCTCTCTCTCTCTCTCTCTCTGGGATGGCGGGGCTGACGCTGCGCACCGTGACGTCACCCTTTCCGTTCGACGCTGCAGCGAGCGCGAATGTTCTGGAACGTTGATGTCGGAGAGAGGCGCGAGGAGAAGGAAGGAGGAGAAGGTATTTGACGAGCGCGATCCAATGTGGCGTCATTTATTCTGTTACTACGAGCGCATAACACGTGTTTGATTCTAGGTTGGCTCGTTTAGAACGCCGTTGTCGCGGTTTCGGCGTCTATTATTGATGTGGCGCAGTTGGTTATTTACATGGTGTAGGAAAAAGGGAGTTGGCGCATGCGCAGGGAATGCGCCGGTATTATGTTGCAGAACGAGCTCGAATCACAAGGGAGAACACTGGTCTGTCTGTGTGTATGTGTGTGAGGGGGATGGGCGCTGGCTAGACACACACACACACGTGCACACATATATGCATAGACCAGAGTCGGTTGCATGTAACTGTTATTGTGAACTAATGATCATAACATGAATAAGTACGCGTAGTTGACATATGACACTGTAACTGTCTTGTGTAGAACTGGTTTATGGTTTGAACCTTAACAACAATGTACCACACAGTGCTGTTATTTCCATTTATGCAGTTGCGAAAGCACAGTGTGTATGCAGCTGCATGTTGGTTATATGTTGTTTTAAATTAGCATGATTTAGGCTAATCAAACTATGTTTTTATCCATCAATGATTATGTAATATTTTAGGTATTCAAGAGACTGCAAAAAGTGGTGACCTGCCAATTTCTACTTAATTTACTCCATAAAATAGTTATTTGGTATAAATTATAAGCTTCGTCCGAAATTGCTTACTTCACTACCATATAGTACGCGAAAGACAGTATGCGAGGCAAGTAGTATGTCTGAATTCATAGCATTCGAAATTCAGTAGGCGAAAAGTACCCGGATGACCTACTGCTTCCGGCCGAATTCTATAGTAGGCATACCATGGACATTTTCCTATCCCATATAAGGCTCCAGGAGAGGAGGCGTCATATTCGAAAATGGCGGAAAGTGGAGACACGGCTCATTTTAAGTGTGAGCACCTCAGGAAAAAAACGTTGTTTATCGTGATTAAATTACACTTGTTTAACACATTCTAAATAAATGGATGACTTATTGAAAGTTTACATTGTCGTGCTGTTGTGACGACGCATGACACGTGACAACATCAATATGGCAGATATAGTACGTCTGGAATCCATTCATGCTACCCACGTTCATACTATATAGAACATATTTTTTAACGGTCGGGTAGTACGTTCAATTTTAAATGTAGTACCTACTTAAGCAGTATGCACTTCCTACCACTATAGAAAGTAAAGCTAAAACACGCTCAGGGGTACGATTCCCAAAAGCATTGTTAGCTAACTATGATCGTGCGACCATGGTTGCTTTTGGGAAACACAACCCAATATGACCACCGAAATCTTGTGAAAATGACATCATTTGGAGCCAGAGTCTGCGCAGGAGAGATCGTGAGGTGGAGCCGCGGAATCAAAGTCCCGCCCAAACTCTTGCACACCCAATCACAAGCTCACAATCATGACACCACAGCCCGTTTTTACAGCATAAAATAACTAGTTTAAAGCAAACACTTAAACATGATTACAGCTACCTACTA
>JAUMHP010000041.1:19039550-19057132 GCA_032361065.1 Enteromius trimaculatus | reverse complement strand
TGAATAAAAAAAAGTGAGATTTTTTTTCACAATTAATTGCGATTTTTAGGTATAGGCTTACAACAGTGTCCTATATTATATATATATATATATTTGTGTGTGTGTGTGTCACAGCATACAGCCTGCAGAAACAGGATGGACTGAACTGCATCTAATGAAGGTTGACTGATATCTAATATCTAGTGCTGATCTAACCTGAGCTGACAGAGAGACTGACTCTGCCGTCCGGCTGTGACTGAGCACAGATAAAACTGAGGTCGACCCAAAGTCACAAACACACAACCCTGGAGAAACACAGGACATCTGCTGCCTGACAAACCACACAAGCCCTTTCTCTAGATTTGTTCTGATACCTGCTGCACTACACTCCACTAACAACAAACATCAACCCAAAATAAGTATCTAGTATAGATATTAAAATTAATTAAAAAATATGACACAATGAATTATTCATAACGTAAAATGTACTCTGAAAAAGATATTTGGTGTTGAAATTATTTTGACACTAATTGGGATTTCATAATTAATTACAAGTGGCAACACAGCAAAGACAAATTCTTAAATTTTCACTGAATACTGAAACAATGACTACAATTAAGGAAGCAGTTTCCACCGCCAAATAAAAAATACAAAGCTAATTGGGACTTTTTAGCACAATTGTTTGATATAAATTCACATTTGCAAGATATAATCTCACAATTGTGGCTTTATTTTTATCTGCAAATCACAATTCTTTACACATTTACAATTACATATTGTGGCATGCAATTGTAAAAACAAAAAACAAAAAAAAAATATATACTTTAATAATTCCTCAGAGTTTGACTTTTTAACTTTAAATTGTTCTGAGAAAAGAAGTCAATTTTCAGTGGAGGAAATGGGCTTCCATTCTACACCAGTTTAACACAATTCAAATGGAATATTTTATGCAGTATTTGGATGTTGTCTATGTAGGCAGGAGAGGTTTTGGATCAGAGCTTTTGTGTTTTCTTTTGCATGACTCACCGGTTTATAATTGTGTCTCTGCAGCCTAAAACCACTCTTTACTAACTGTCCTTGTGGTTAGTTGAACATTAGCTGTTACAGAGATGTTTCCTGCTTCTGAGTTCATGAGCGTTCTGCGTCAATGAACACTAATGAATGCTCGGGTCTCTAATGGAGGGTCAATATTTACCATCCCTCCTCACATTTTACGTAACCTTGGAACCTGAAGATGACATAAGCTTGTACAAACACGTTTGTTATAACGCTACAAGGCCTTTCTCAGGGCTGCTGGATATCTCTCTCTGCTACAGGCTCGTTAGGGACGAGAAAACAAAAATACGATGGAACGTCTCTCAAGATGCTTGTTTACAGCTGATTAACCGCTGTCTCCTGTACGGTATGAGAAGCCAACAACAGGACCACAATGCTTAGGACGCTCATAGCCTCCAGCACACAATGCTAAACAACATGCGTCTCATATCTGACATATTTCAGAATTAAAACGGGAAATACAACAAAGTGACTATCTGGGATAAATGTTTATATTTAATATAAAAATATATTTTATTTTTACATTTAATATTAAGATTTTATCTATGTAGACAGTCACATAGATTTGCGCATGAGAAGGTCTACAAAATTTAAATGCTTGCATTTGCTAAAAATCCATTTTGTTACACAAAAGTCAAAATTTTAGCTACACAATTGCATATCAGTTAATTGCATAAGCATGCAGCAGTCCTGTCTAGTTTAACAAGTAGCATGCAACATCAATATAAGGGCTTTGATTTCCAGGGAATGCAAATAATACAGAAATGTATTCTTCATGTGCATTACATATGAATGAACATTAATGAATAATTGGGCTTCTAATGTTGAGTCACACTATTTTATAAATGCATGTTATAGATCTAATGTGAACGATTCATCTGTGTGCATCTATTAAAAAACATCCTCATATTATAGCAATGTCATGAGTTTGATTCTCAGGGACAATAAATGAATGTAAATATCGATGACCACAAAATTACAGATATGCACTAAAAGGTGCTCGTTAATCAGTCTGTGTGGCTTGAACCCAAAACATTTCGGATACAAGCCCAAAAACAATCAGAAGCTGCGTTTACGTCTTATAAACACTGGATCCATCAGAAGAGCGCTGGAGCGGTGAAGCGCTGTGATAGTGTGTGTGCTCACACCGGCACGCTGACGCTGCAGCCATTCTCCCACAAAACACTAATGAAACAGTCACGCTCGGTTATTCTCGCTCGCTCTAACTGAACTCCGTGAGTCAGAACAGTGTGATGGAAAAGACAGAAAGCAGAGTAATACTGACATTAAAGGAAGAGCGGGAAAAACATTTAGAGATACAGCTGATGATAAAATCATTGCGTTTATGACATTTCTCATGCTCATTTTTAAGAGAATAGTAAAAACAGCATCTCTTTGCCAGCAGTGACATTTCTTTCTGTGGGAGTGCGTGCACTTACTCATGTCACATGTAGCTTCTAGTGTAATGAATGTGTTTAATGACACGGTTGATGTGTGGGAACAGATAAACTGGACTGAGAAGCCAGAGGGGTTTGAGATATGCCAAACTCTCTTATTTTACTGTTAGCATAATCAAAACTCAAGACCAAAGCGATCTCTGAGAAACACTCCAAGGCAATGCAATGTAAATCAGTTACTGTGCATCAATAGGAATATCCAACCCATAGTTTGCATGCTGTCTATAATTAAAATGATCATCGCTAAGCACGCATGCTTAAGGATGCATGGAGAATATGTTGTGAATGTTAAGAGCTAGATGCTAATGCTAACAAGCAGACACAAAGTATTCACAAAGATTTGTGATTGCATGTTAGCATTAGCATCTAACTGTTCTGGCTCAACTCAACAGGGTTCAAAAACAAATAAAAAGTTTCTGTATAACACAAATGATTAGTTTGGAAGTGCATACTACTGTAGATTGCCTACTAAAAGCATGCACATTTTCTGCATGCATAAATATAAATGTATATATCTTACATATATAAACATTTACAGCATACACCATGGTTTCAGATACTATAGTATACAGTATGCGGTAGCTACTGTAGTACACACTCCGCAGTATGCCAGTATTCCATTCCAAACACAGTCCATGATTTCTCAGTAACTGGTCTGATTCCATTAGCATTATGTATATGATGATAAGACTTGTCTGCTGTTGTCAGAAGACCGGGAGAATGTTAATCTCCGTCTGGGATTCTGTTGGGAAAAGTCAAGGGACCCTGTGTGTATTACCAAGCCCGCACGGGCCGCTCACACACTCCCAGAGGGTGTTCTAGACACATATGCAAGCCTTCTCCAACACTACAGCGAGTCAAACACAATGGAAGCTCTTTTAAGCTCTCTCATTTGGCTAAAGAGATGCGGTGGTCCCTGGGGAGCTGGGAATGTGATTGTGTGTGTGTGTGTGTGTGTGTGTGTGTGAGGAGGGATTTGTATGTGTCCAGCTGGTTAATGAGAGGCTGTCTTTGCACTCAAAGACAATTCCTCTCGTCTGGCTGGGTCAGTGGGTTTCCTATTGTGAGCGGTTAATAGGGGGTGGAGCCTGCAGTCAGAGGCGTCTGACATTGGGCAGCTGGTGAGAGATTACCTCTGTGCTCCCTCAGCTAATGTCTTCACAAACACCCACTTCCCAGAATCTGGTTAGCTGTTTGAATGAGGGACAGAAGCTTAAAGAATAGATGAATTTAATGCATTTATTTAGTGAAGTATGGATACATGTCGTTTCTAGAGTTAGTACATTTTCTAAAGCAAATGTAAATATGTATAAATAATAAATATTTATTATTATTATTCAAAATATAATACATACATAATAAATATACACAGAACACACACATATATTATGCAATCATATATATATATATATATATATATACAGTATTACAAGTATTGTATGCATAATTATAAAATGATGCAAGATGCAAAGTAGTAAGTATTATAAACAGTTGTAATATTATATATAAAAATACAGAATATATGATCTATCTAGATTTTTTTTAATCTAGAATTATAAATATTATAATGAGATAAATATATCTATATAGAAATGGATGTTATCTGTGTGTATGTGTATATATATAATGCAATGTTTTCTTTGAAACATATTTATTAAGAAATTATATTTAATTATATAAATATTACAAAATTATATAAAATTATATAAAAATATTTATATACATATTAAAATCTAAATATATACATTTATATACAATTTACATAATAGCTACATATATTTCAAATTCTTCTGAAGCACACTATAGTTAACTAGCCTAACTTCGAAGCTAAAAAACATTAATAAAGAGCATTATGTCAGATGACATAATGAATTGACATGAGGTCACAGATATATCAGCTGATTTACTGCAACTTTGAATGCAGCTCATTTGGATTTTGGTGTCAGGACTATCTGTTAATGAATCAGTTTGCTCTCAGCTGATCACAGGCACCTGCTCCCTGCCACAAAAAGAAGATGAAGGGAAAACAACAACAGCTCTTTTTCCCTCGAGATGTCCAGTTAAGCTGTGCATTGTCATTCTGTGGGCTGGTTAGAGGGTTGCCATCTGGAGTAATAGACCAGCAGGCTAAATGAACAGGACGGAGCCCACCTGGACCACTGAGGTCTGGTCAACCTGAACCACTCCTGCCTCTTGACAAGGTTATTAAACACACTGGGGTTCAGGGAATGTGAGCTGTGTTAGCTTATAGTGTGCTATTGTATATAACTTCTCCTAATGCTGAGTTTTAAGCTGTGGGTTGTACTGACATACATGATATCTCTAATAACGCAGCTTGTTGAGATTTTACAGAACAGTTGATTACAGTCAATGCACACGAAAGAGCATCGCTGTGGATATAAAACCACTGCTAAAACGTCCAGTAACGGTGTGTTTGTTGCTCTCATTCTCCCAGTGATGCTCTGTTTCTGAGTCACACTCTTTTTCTCAGTGCCAGAAACTATGAAGTAGTTTTGTCCACTCGGGGAGGAAGGGCAGGGTCAGTTATAATGTTGAGAGCATTACAGCTCCACTAACACTGCGTCTCCCACAGAGCGCTCTCAAAAGAACTCCCAACAAGCGTGCCTGCATCATGGTCGAAACTTGTACAGCGCCTAAAGTGGTCTTCTGTAACGGAGAGAGCACACTTTTCTTGGCGTTCAGTCTAAACCCTAGACGCTTAACGTGAGCTAGGAGGACATCTCAATGTCCGATCACTTTGCTCTATGACTGAGCTAGTATTAGTCAGTCTGTAGTTTCTTATGCGAACGCCATAAAGACACAACGGAGATAATGCTGCATCTACTACTTTCGGAAGCGTCCGAGACGAAAGTGTTAGGCCAGAGGGAAGAACCTGATAATGGTACGCTTTGCCCCTGAAAACTAACCTAAGGAACATCCTGTAAGAAGAACGTATGGACACATGGAAGTATGCATCTTTTAGACCTATCGTTACAAAGCAGTCCTTGGACCTGATTTGTAATAGCACTTGGTTCAGAGTGAGCATCTTGAACTTCAGCTGACTGACTGAGTGGTTCAGTTGCCTTAGATCTAAAATGGGCCTCAGCCCTCCATCCTTCTTGAAGTTGTTCTTAGAGGCTTTGTAGGCAAGGCCGGAGCCTTTAAAGACGACACCACATCAGTGGACAGATAGCTTGTGAGCGTCTGTTCCAGTTTTGGCATCGATTTATATCCGTATTCTTCCATTCCAGCTATGTTTCCTATATAGTCGCTGGCGGGAATGAAAATACGTGCCGAGAATGGTCTAGCCCACGATTTACACACCTCGGTGTGCAAATTGGGGAAGAACGGCAGGCTCCGAGGTGGAGGTGGTGGCCGAGCATGCAAAAAGCGCTCATCAAGCCTGCCCTTGTTGTTTTTCGGCCGGCCACTTGATTTTTTATTCATCTACAGCCCTAGTGACCACCTCAAAAAGCTCATCATATTTTAAAGACTGGGGCAGCTCATTGACACTCTCAGGCTCATCCCCCTCGGAGGATGAAAGCTTGTGGGTCGAGCCCGTTACACGAGAGGAAGTTGCGGGTCGGCCTATACCGCGAGATTCTCTTTTGGAGTGGGCATGCGATCTGGCTTGAGTGGGAGATAAGGGTCTATCTGTCTCCATCACCTCCGCCAGATCGCATTGGAAGGCACACGATCTCAGTCTCCGCTCCGCATCAGCGGCAGTGGGACCTGAGCCACGAGGCTCACCCATGAAAACCCCCTCCTTAAAGAGGGCTTTCCGGGACCGGAGCAACCTGAGCGACAGCAGCTCGCCCTTGTTTGACTGCATAGCGATCGGTCTAAAGAATAAGTTTCTTTTTCTTTTAATTCTTTCACACTATTTCACACGCACACTTCAGGGAGGGGAAATAGGACCTTTTTCTCGCTTTTCAATCACACAGACAAATTTTTCAGACAGAGAAACAGAGCGTTCTGAATGGCAGAAAGCTAGTGCTGGCTAGGCAGCATGTGCCTTATACACTTCCTGATCTGACGTCACATGACGTTGTGCCCTTCCATTATCATTATGTAGGCAAAAATATAAATAAAATGCATGTTTTTGATTTCATATTTGATCTACCATGCTTTTATGACTCACATTGTGAATGCCAAAATGAGCAAAAATGTGCAATTTAGTGCAGATGCTGATATTTATAAGGCGTGTTACATTTGATGCTTAAAAATCAATAAGATCAGAACATATTACTGATAGAATTGTATAAATATCAGTGATTAATCTGTATCTCCACAACTAACTATAAGAAGATGTTTAAATAATTTCCTCAAAAGTCTGATCATCATATTTGAGACATGATTCAATGGATGTTCATCAAAAGTGTTCATCTGGAAATATTACTAAAAATATAAAAGGTCTTGCATTTACTTGATAAAAATCAGCAAAAAGACACATGAAGCACGACCTGAAAGTAGATATGTGTACAATTAAACAAAAAAAAAATTCTAAAACTCTTAATCAGACGTCAAAATGAATGAATGGATTAGATTGTGTACATTAGGTTTTTTTAACATAATTTAACCATTTAGGGGTTTTAGAAATTCATACATCAAATATGATACAGTACAGTTTTATTTACAGTTTTGCACATAAGCAAAAACAAGTGATTTATATTGTTGCAAAGGGATATATCAATGCAAATATAAATGCATAATGAAAATATGTATTAATTTAAAAAACTAAAATTGCACTCCCTTTAAAAATAAAACAAAACAGAACTGTGTACTGTATATACAGAGTAGGATGCTGTTGTATTGCATTGCAAACACAGCCAGAGACAGAGATGAAAGAATGAAAGAGAGAGTCACACATGCCGTATCTCTCACCAAAGAAATGTCACACAAACTCTCAGTATACCAGTCCGGGAAAATGAGTGCACACATCACTTTATTTTTAGAAAATGCTAATGCTAAGCGCTAACATCTGAACAGAACCTGCGACGTTTCTTTGAATTAGAAACAGAATTTAATTAACGGCCCACAGCAATGCTTTGATAAGCGGCACACTGCTTTGAAGATTAACTGCGTTGAGTATTTTTGTTTTTTGCCCTCTTCACACTGAAAGCCAAAGCCATTCTGCCAAACTGGGACACTCGTTCATTAAGGCTGAATGAAATTATTTTGTGCTTTTACAAATATGAGAATTTGACTTTGAAATTAACTCGACCTTCATGCATGCTTTCTTTAGAGATCATTAAGTGTCATATTAACATGGTTTTTAGAGTGTATTAAAGATGTATGCTGCCTACAATAATGTATGAATGCAAAGATTTAAAGTGAGGCAAAAACAAATCCTATTAAAAAAGAAATAATTTAAAATATATATTATAAAAAAAAACAAGTGATTTAAAATAATATAATAAAAAAACAAGTGATTTTAAAGAATACAATGGCATTAATGATATTTATTTACAATGGTAAATAATAAATAAATAATATAAAATATATCAAATAAAAAAAAAATATTTTTTTTTATAAGTTTATTTTATTATAAAAGCACAGGTACATTTTATGTAAGTGTAATAATAATAATAGTTTAAAAATAGCAATTTAAAAATAATGCAATAATACCAAAAATAAAATACAAATATTTCATAAAATAAAAAAGTAATATCAAAAAGTGTTCTTAGAAGTATAATTTTAACATTAATAATATCGCAACCATTTAGTACCACTGTATATATGAAAATACCCTAGTTTTACCCTCTGATCTCATACTGTACTGTGATTTGTATGGAAAGACTTCCACCAAAGAAACTGCCTGATTCAGACGTTGAAGAGAGAAGTAAACAGAAATATTGGATTTGTGATATTGAGCACACTATTATGCGTGGATTGGACTGAACATGCACACAGAGTCTAATCTACTATCTTGAATCTTGTGTTTTTTACCTCAAAGCAAAGCAGCAAAGATTATAAGAGCTGTGCAGAACTCACTGAAATTATATAAACATCATCGGTTCTGTCATAATAAAGGGGTGTTTACAAACTCAATTTAGTTAAACATTAACTTAACTTAACTTAATTTCAATCTGTTCAAATCTAGTGCACTCTTGTAACTCCTCAAACAGTGAAAGACAATCATGGGTTTGATTGCAAGGGAATGAATGAACCCATAAAATGTATACTTTGAATAAAAGCAAAATTCATTGATACAACAAAATGTGAAAGAGCTAATTATTTACTATTATAATTTTTATTGAATTCATTTTTGTTTCACATTTTCATTTGATTTATTTTTCAATATTTTTTAAATCTTTATGTTTTTTATAGTAAGACTATATATTATTCTTATTAACTTAACTCATTTTGTGTTAGTGATACTTGAAGATACCTTGTCAACCAGCTGAAATCCTGCTTTTTTTTCATTGTGTAATCCAAGTAATATCAGTTCTCTCTCTCTCTCTATATATATACACAAATACAACTACTTTTCATCTCATGTATAAATTCCTTTTTATGGTTTTAGCTTTAATTTGACAATAATAACCCTAATACAGTATCAGTTTTCTGGCGTCGTGTTTTCTGTGTGTGTGTGTGTGTGTGCAGGATCAGACACTCGTTCCTGCTCTCTCCATCTTCAGAGAGGACTCACTATCTAGGTCAGTGAGATCTGCTGCCTGCACCAGCCACAGAAAAACAGCATGTGAAGAAAACATACCTCTACACCTGTGTTAGCCTTTTGACAATATTTGACAACAAATATGAAAACAATTTATGCAATTGCTATTTACTACATAAAAGGGTCTTAAAATGTTATTATGGATCATGTACTCATATTTTGTACATAAATGACATTCTGAAGGCACCCATTCACCTCAGAGCTCCAATTGGTGAGCAAGTGATGCACTGCTACGTTTCTCTAAATCTGAAAGAAACAAACTCATCTTTGATGGCGTGAGAGTTCCTTTTTGTTTGAACTTCATCCTTTAGTGTATGAAAAGAGCCCACACAGAGACTTCTGTGAACCTTTCTTTGCAAAGTAGCAATTGACTGTGTGTGATTTATGTTAAAGAACAAACACTCAGATAAACAGTCTGAAGCGCATTCTGGACGTGTGTTGGTGGTACGGTGAATTACAAATGACAGGTGGTCATTAGCGACCCGCCGTACACCAAACGACTCGACTGTTTACAAAAACCTCCATAAGCCGATACCATATCACAGCCTGACAGATATGAACCCATCTGAGAGCCTCTCTCTCAGTCTCTCTCACACACTTCCTCTCGTCCCCCGTGAGGCAGGAATCTGCCAGGAGGTTTCATAACAGGCAGCTCAGTCGGATTAATTCTGGTCTGCGTGCCAATCCCTCTGCAGGAATCAGACCTGACGGCAAACAGCCTGGGCACCAGCGATAGCACACGCAAAACATATCCATACAATGACTCCTACATTTTAAATAAGTCCATTTAAATATTTTGTCCCAAAGAAATAAAAAATTTCATGGAATTTTTTGTTTATATTTTGAAAAAGAAAGCCATTAGGATTTCCACTGAAATTCTCAACAGCAATAAATGTAAAATAATAATATAAAATATAATATATATATTTTTTAATGAAGTTAAAATATTTATAAAATCACTTGTTAAACACATATTTATATATTTTAAAATTCAATTTTCATATTATAGTGTTTTACATAAATAATTTCATAATAATAATCAACCACAATTTACATTATTATTAATACATTTTATGGATCATGGCATTTTATTGTTTTTTATTTTTATTTATTTTTTTTTTTTTTTAAAGACTGTTATGTACTAAAAAAAACAAAATAATATTGGTTATTTTTAAAAATCCATCCACATCCTTTGATGCTAATTTGGTGGAGGAGTGTTTGATTATTTATTATTATTTTTCTTAATGCAAAATATAATGGTTTTATTTCCGCTTAATTATCAGTTATTTTGCAATTCCTAAATATAATCAATAGCTTTACTCACTAACCAAAACCATATTTCACTCACATATGATGTTTGCAAAATGCTTCATTTTGATCCTGCGTATGAATATTGAAGGTTTAGTAGTAAAAAAATAAAGCACCAAAGACAGGAACAAGAAAAGCAGACAAACTCAAGATAAAATGTCATTCAAGAAACTGCAAACACAGCAGTTCAAGCCACTATTGTTATCTACAGTGTTTTAAAGACCACAAGAAACAGATCTATATGTGTCAAACCCTGTAAAAAGGTAAAAACTGTCAATCGAAAGCACCAAACAGGGCAGGGTTATATTATAAAGCACAAGACGTGTGGAAACTATGCGCTCTGAGAATCTTGAAATCTAGAGTTGCACCGTCCTGAACTCAGATGACACTGAATGCTGTATTTTTAGTTCAGAACGACTCCTTCACAGCCAGATCAGTTTTTAGATACTTAGAGCGGAAACAGCATCCCGTCTGCCCAGCTTAACCACATTCCAGTCTGTTTTGATCCAAACCTCTGCCATGCGTGCAGGTAGAAAATAAAGGTGCTTTAAAAAGATCTCACTGAACAAGATCCATTTTATATTGTATATACCTGTTCTTGACTTCCTATTATTCTTTGGATATTCCAAAAAAGTCATTTATTTTATTTATTTTTTTAAATATGTATATTATGTTGCAATTTGTATTAAGTATTTAAATATATTTTAATTATTCATATATATATATATATATATATATATACACATACATACATGAATAAATATATTTTGCTTTACCTTTTAATAAATAAATAAGCAAATAATATGGCTGCATGAAACAACATTTAAACAACATTTAACAACACATAGAATGATAAATTATTTCAATAATTTAAATAAACATGCATTTTAAATAAAATAGTTCACCAACAAATTGTTTCCGTTAAGACCAGGAATGCATATAAAAAATCAAATAGGGTTAGTTTTTTTTTTCATGTTGACTTTAATATTTAAAAAATATCTAAAGCTGTTAACATCGAGTCAAGGTTTTTGCGTTTAAACTACAGGCGTGTAAAGTTAACTGAACAAGGCAGGGTGCAGGAAACTGCATGATTCTCCATTTCATCCACATCTGTTGTGTGTGGGGCGATGGGAGGCATGGGAGAATGAAGGGTATGGTGTGATGAACGCTGAAAAAGTGGAGCTAGACGTTTTCTGGGGCAAACCTCCTGAGAGACGCGCTATAGCTCTCAAAGAGCTAACACTCAGTTCAATGCTTTCTCTCCTTCACACTCATTATATCTGCCCTTGTGTGTGTTTACCTTTCCAAAATACATGAGAAATATTAATACAGAGACAAAACCAAAATTAATTTGCACCAAAAAGGCTGACTGATCTGTTTTTAAAGAAACGGTTCACCTAAAAACAAACACTCTTAACTCTGCTCAAAAGGCAGCGTGAAGGAAAGAAAGCCATACAGGTTTCAAATGACATGAGAGAGAATAAACAATGACAGAATTTTAATTTTCAGACGAACTGTTCCTTTAAGAAGATTTGTCGTTCCCCCCAGGGGATGTTTTACAATGCAGCAGATCTCAGAGAATCAGAGGGGATTCTGGGATACCAGTGCAATGATTCACTCTTGTGATCCTCTGCTGTTTGAACTGCAGGAACAAGAGTATAGCAGACCCACATACATGTTTGTAAAGCAGCAAAGGCGGTATAGACAAAAAAAAAAAAATCAGGAAATTAGGAAATATTATTACAATTTAAAACAGTTTTTCTCTGTGTAAATATATTTCAAAATGTCATTTACTCCAGTGATGCAAAGCTGAATTTTCAGCATCGTTACTCCAGCCTTCAGTGTCATCTGATCCTTCAGAAATCTTTCTAATATGCTGACATGTTCATCACATCCACATTTGCTCTCCTCCACACTGCAGCAGCACTCATCTGCATGTACAAGCGGCTCTACCCATGACTCAGTCTTTCCAGATTAGTTTCAGATTAACCTGACCAGCTCCAGGGTAACTCCTCAGCATCCGCTTACTACAGCCTCGCATGCATTAATGCACAGGACAGCAGGCTTCAAAGTTAATGCATTCATCCATACTTCAAAGCAATTCACATACGCTAACAGTGGGTGGAAGTCCAAGCCTCGGGCCGCCCCAGGTTATACGGCAAGATTTACATCACAGCATTTCGACAGTCTGTGAATCATTTCCATTTTGTTTGAACTTCCTTCAAGTAATATTCCATGATATTTACAACTTACCATAATTCAGTCGCTTACCACAGAAGGTTATTTATCACATGCACGTTTTTTTGATTTTATAAAAATCTGAGCTGCTTTCATTGCAAGTGCATTATTGTAAATGTATTTCTACAATCTAAAAAAATTTGTATGTAAGCAATCAGCTAAAAAGGCTGAGCTTTAAGTAAACAACCCCAAATATTCTGCTAAAACCCAATCATCAAATCTCTCTGTACTTAACAACGAACAGCATACGTGAATAAAAAGATGCACAATCACCACACTACTTCACAATATGCTTCAAAACTCTCCTCTTATAAAGGTCTGCCCTCCGTGATCCAGTTCAATAAAAGTGTGCACTATGCAAGGTTTCTCATATCCAATAGCGTGTTGTACCTCTTTGGCTCTCTCGAGCTCGTTCTGCATGGCCTGTTTGGAGATCTCCACCTCGATGAGCTTTTGCCTGAGCTGCTCGTTTTCATCCTCCGCCCGTGTGCGCTTGTCTTCCACCGTCTCCAGTTCATTGTGCAGACGCACAGATACATCTTTGGCCACCTGCGAACAGAAGGATGTTTTATACCTTGGTTTTATCTCTTACTAGTTAGACAATTTAACTAATGACAACTTGTGGTCTTAGATACCAAAACACTTGTTTAAACCGCACACATTGGCTATAAAAAGCACCTTGAGGTCCTGCTCCAGACCGCGCAGAAGCTCTCCATCAACGTGTCCGGTCTGAGCGACGCGCAGGCTCTTCTGTTCAGCCTTGCGCAGGCGGTACTGAAGGATCCGGCAGTTCTTGTTGGAGCGGTCTAGTTCCCTGCGCAGCTCCTGGAGCTGGTACACCTCCTCCTCCAGGTAACTGTCCCTGATCTCCTCCATCTCTGCTCGCAACTCGTCCACTTCATCCTACAACAAACCAAATCGGAATTAGAATTAGAAAGAGGATACAGATACAAATCAAAAGTGAACAGGAATCGGAGCTGGAACCAGAAATAGAATTCAAATTAGAATTAGAATGAACATAAGAATCAAGGGATGGAAATAAAATAAAAATTGAAAGCAGAACTAGAAAAAAATCAGAAACTAGATTAAAAAGAAAATGAGAATCAGAACTGGAACTCCCAAATTAAAACGACAATCAGAATTTGGATTAGAATCCGCATCAGGATTCAAATCAGAATCAATTTCAGAAAGATACTTATTCAATTAACTCAGATTGAAAATCAGAATGAACAACACGATCAGAATAAGTCAGAATCTAAATGAACATCAGAATGAAGAATGAAAAGAAGCAATCAAAATTGAAAACAGAATAAGTATATGAATTAGGATAAGAACCAGAATGAAAACGAGAATCAGAAACTGAATTAGAAACAGAATCTAAACTGGAACCCAAAAATCTGAATTTGAATTAGATGAAATAGATTTGATTATGAAATAAACTTAAAATCAGAAGAATCAGAACGAACAGCAAAATCAGAATTCAAATCGAACATCAGAATAAAAATAAGAAAAGAAACCATCAGGATCTCAATTAGAATTAGAATGAATGTTAGAAAGAGAATCAGAATCTGGATTAGAAACAAAAAGAATCGGAAACAAAACTAAAATTAGAACGAACATAAGGATTTAAAACAGGAAGAGAATAAGAATTTAGAACTACAATGAACTAAATTTGGATTCGAATCAGGAATTAGAATTTGAATCAGAATTAGGATTAGAATTACGTTAAAAAAAGTCTAAATCACATTAAACAGTTTTGTGCATCTCCTGAAAACGTATTTGTAAAAATGTAATTGAAAATTTGTAACATTTACTTATAAAATCTAAAATCAGAATCAGAATGAAAACAAACATCAAACTAAAAGCCAGAAAGAGAATCCAAATTACAGTGGGACTAAGAATAGAAACAGAACACTAATGCTCATTCAGGATTCTAATTAAGTAATCTAATTTTCTAATCTCCCTACTAGAATAAGAAAAAGACAGCTCAAAAATGACAAAAACAAATAAGACCGCAGGTAAATAAACTGTAGTCATGAGAGAAACTGTAATGAATGACTGTGATTTGTGACGCCTCATTTCCCAGTAAATACTGCCTCAACGCATTCAGTGCAAACAAGGTCGAGGAAGAACAACAGAAAGACAGCGAAAGAGACACAGACGGAGACAAACAACCCAAACACAATGACCTTCACTGTATGATGTTGGAGACTAAGTCATGTGACAGCAGCCGTATAGATGTTCCTGTCAAACATGAGTTATGGTGGACTACACGACTAATGTCATACTATAACACTGACCTATTGCTGTTTATTAGTTTAAATATTGATGCGCACATGCTGCAGTATTAGAGATATACAGATAGACAGACAGAAAGAAGAGTGATAAGCACACAGACGCTGTGCACATCTGCTTTAGGGAGGCTCCAAACACACGGTCCGGCCCCGGGTCAGGAGGGATGCGTGTTTGTGAGCGGCTCCTGCGAGGGACGGGGCCATTACACGCACAGCTACTAAAGCGGATTAACACGGCGTCTTCAGAGATAAACTTATGAAAATCCTGTTTGTGCCAGCAGCCGAGCCCCGCACATCTGACAAATAAGATAAATCATTTATGGAATTATGCTAATTAGGCCTGCCTTCATCTGCCCATCACACGGACAGTGATGCGTTTCCTGCGGAGGTTTGAGGGTCTTTCTGATGCTGGTTTCATCTGTACTCTCTGGACTGATGTGACCTAAAATCAGTTAAAGTGCAGATTTATGGGTCTAGATCTTGCTCTCCACACAGAAGCACGAGATTTCTTGGAGATATCTTGGAGAACTTTAGTGTAACGGCACAGATATACCTGTGTTGCAGCATGTTTATAAGGCCCTCAAGGGCCAAAAATTGTGCCATGTTACTTTTATGTATTTACTTTTTATAGTCTGGCAAAGGACTAAGCAGATGATTTAATGAATAAATGATGAGTCTGGAGATGATGTAAATGAATAAGATTAATTTAAACCCAAGGGCGAAAACATAAAGAGGGTCACCATTGGCAAAAACAAATAACGGTCTTTCACTCTCAAACTAATTTATAGCATCAGCTCAACCCATAATCCTTCTGACAAACACCATTACAAATACAAATAACAACTTAACAATAATAAAAATCGGCATTTTATATTTCATTATTTATATTTATATTACATTTAGAATAGAAAAAGTATTTCATAGAAAAATATATTTAAAAAAAATTACAAATATTTTATATTAAGAGGAAAATATGTTAAATATTAGATTGCATATGTTATATGTAAAATAATTTATATAAATGTATTATTTATAGTTTTATTTTGTCTTTTTATTTGTAAACATACAACACACACACACTAAATAATTTTTTTTTAAACTAAAACAAAAAATCATTCATATTAGGCTATAAATCTAAGCTTCCCACTGCACCATGGTACTACCACAGTACTTTTTAAAAGTTTAAAGCATCACCTTAATTGCTGCTTAATGCTGATAATACTGAACATTCAAGAACAATTTTCCACCGTACTCCAACCTACTTTTAAAAATACCGTGGTAATACCATAGTACACATTTCTGTGCGTCGGCTCACCTTGAGGTAGTCATTTTCCGATCGAAGGTCTTCGATTTCCCTCAGCAGCTCCTCCTGGGCCATTTCCTTGCCCTCCGGTTTGAATTGTGCGTCCTTATCGGCTTTGCATTTATCCGCGTGCGCACCGGGCACAGGTGAAGCTCCCGCCCCTGAGATCCGAACCCGAACCGCGGCCGCCTGCTCGCTCGAACCGGATCCGCTGCCCGACTCCGCGTCGCTACTGGCGGCCTGAACGAGTCTCTGCTCGTCGGACAGAGGCTCGGAGGGACAGTCGGACAGATCCGAGCTGCTGTCCGTCTGACAGACACCGCGTCCGGTGGGAACGCGTATCGGGGCCAGCCGTGCTTTGGTCTTGGCGGTCTGCGGAGCGCCGGTATCCAGCGCTTTGCAGGCCGGTTTCGGTTCGGATGCTGCATGCTGAGTGACCTTAACGGCCTTTTTTATCGCTGAGGGCTTGGTGTTGCTTTTTGCAGGTGCTGATGCGGTTTTGTCCTTCGCGCTCGGGACAGTGCGTCTCGGAACGCGGCTCTGAGGCGTCACCGGCGCGGCGGACGCGTGCGGCTTGTTGAATTTGGGGGATTTTGGCACGATCGGTTTGGCCGTTCGCGAGTGGACATCTTTCAGGACGGGTCTGGCAGGGGACGGCACGCGGTTTAACCTCTTCTTCTCCACCTGAGGATGAGGATGATGGCTCTGCGGTTTGGTGTCGGAGCCATTGGAGCTCTCCATTATACAACCTGACAGACGGATCTCATCACTTCAGATTCACTCGCCCTCGACCATCGCCGCGTCGCTTCCGAACGGAACACTGTGTCCAGTGAGAATCTCCGTGCTTCTGTGCGTTAAATCAATCCGTCCGTCCATCCCTCCCCCCCCGGGATTACGGTACTCCCATCTCTCCCTGCTGTCCTCTCCGCCTCCTGGCCGCGTCTCCCCCCGCGACTGACGGGAAAAATCTGCAGCCGCTGCGGTCTGACGCTCCCGTCCGCGTCTTGGGTCTCGCGGAGCGCATGCGCTTGTTTTTTACACACAAATACCGAACACACCCCTCCTCGCGCTCCGGTACAGGTCAGGCACGCGTGCGTACGCGTGGAAACGCAACGACAGGCGCGCGCTCACACGCGTTACTACAACAGAGACACGGGGAGAGAAACCGTTTTTTACCTTTGGATATGTCAATAACGAAAATAAAAAAGGTAAAATAAGTAAAGAAAGATAATGAATGAATATATATATATATATATATATGACTTATC
>JAUMHP010000041.1:19022936-19035985 GCA_032361065.1 Enteromius trimaculatus | reverse complement strand
TGTTCTCCTTTTCATCCAGTACTTTCACTTCAAATGTGCTAAATCCCAGCCTCAAGCCCTTCAGACGTACCAGCATTTATTTAGACACCTATACACAGTAGCCAATTTACTAAGATAGAATTTACTAATGTACTTGGAGACCTTTGCATCTGAACTGTTAATATATATATATATATATATATGTTATATATGACGACTAAAATCTTTTTATTTTCCATGAAAATTCATATTATCACCCATATCACTGTAACGAGAGTGAAAATTACGCATTAGATTTATTTATTAAATTTTCTCTTAAAATGAAAAACTTTGTAATATTTGTTGCACTGACATTGATTAAGAGCTTGTTTCTTTTCCACATTACATCAATCGGAGTGCTTAATTGTCATAGAAATAATGGGAAAGTTCTCTTAAGCGATATTTTTCTCTTGATTTTGTGGTCAAAAATGACATGTTTTCATAAAATTCATCCAATAAAAAAGATGCAATTCCAGACGCTCAGTAACACTGTCAGTCCTCTAAGGTTTTAATCAAATTCCCATAAACCTGCTGCTACTGCTCATCCGTTTCAGCTGAAACACCTGTTATAGTTTACTATGTAACACAACTAAATCCCTTCATCTAGTTCAGTTCACTGGAAATCCAGTGGAGTCAGTGGTGTTGCCAGCAACGCAGAAGCAAGGTGATTCTAACTGGAGAGCGTTGTTAGGAACGAGTGTACTTCCATTCTTCTATCAAAACCCAATGTCCCTTTTACTCTCAGTCGGCTCTCCACACAGAAATAGCCCTTTCGCCAAAAGCACTTCAGTATTGCAATCCAGGTCCAGCGAATAAAACAATGAACTGAGTCCATGCGTCACACAATATTTGACCTTCCTTTATTCTACTCGAGTTAAATGACAGCGAAAGAGGACTTGGAAGCAACAAAACTCTGCTACTAAATGATAAGGTTCTGTACACAGGTCCTTCAATGACGTTCAGCATTTCAGCTGCTCGTAAACTAGCTACGAATGGATTGTAGTGCAAAACACAATGGATAACACAAGATTCACCTCAAAAACAGTAACACTGATAGAACGTAAGGCATAAAGACAACCCAACCACGCTGGCCAATAATAACAAGCCAAACGAGCCACCTCATAAACACAGCCGACAGGAATTAATGTACATCTGCTTCACTTGTAATGCCAAAACGATTCAGAAAGAAGCTTCCTAATTTGAGACTTTTTTCGGGAGCATTTTCTGTAAGAAATCTTTACGAGAAAGACAAGGGTAGTGTATCCGTCGTCTGATAGAAATGGAAGTTTCTTGCTTCTACCGAGAATATCTGATGATGTAAAGTACATATACATAGCAGTTAATAGGTTATGACATACGTTTGTACTCATTTCATGCATGTGATGCGTGTGCAGCGCTTTTCCATCAGGAAGGCACGTGTCGTACAAACGCAATCCTGTGCTTCCAAGAAATGAGGTAGTGTTATGTATGGGCCGTCAAAAATAAATGCATCTATGTGTGGGAGTGATGATACGGATGTTCTTTATTGGCATCTAGAGGTACCAAAATACGCAGCGTGTTAAATTGCACAGTTTATGGTTTGAGGGATGATTATATTGAGCATTTGTCTTTCATCTTCTCTGGTAATGACAGGCCATCATCTCGTCGTCTGCTCACCCCTGGTGGTTGGAGTCTGTAACAGCATGTGTATGTGTTGTAAGAGGGAAGGTGGCCTTGGGTTTCTAAATAAATGAAGCGAATCTCAACAGCAGCGCATGCGAGGCGGAGGCAGCTCTGGTGGGATTTCAGGTTCGGGCTGAAGGGACAGGACACTGTTGGACAGCTCTTTACTGGGGACTTCAAGAGGCATCTGGGGAAAGACAACATTTAGTCAGTTTGTAAGATGTTACAGGCTCTGTAATGAACGAGTGATTTGCACTTAACACAAAAACCAGGGTTTCACGATTAATCCATATAAGTCTGGCTGAAATGCATGCTGCAAGTTTGGGCTGCATTTGGGAACAAGATTATAAGCTAGATGTTGTTAATAAAAGAGATATGGTTTTCTGTCAAAATGAAAGTGCCTCTGTTATAGATTTCTGAAAATGATCTTTCACGCAGTGTGTAACAAGCTCTGAGTGAATGAAAACAGCCTGGAGAGTTTTAAATCTGAAAGTGCACCGTGTATAAAGTTATTGTCTCTCAAAAGAAAAAGTCGAATCATTGAAAAGAGTCGTTTTTAAAAAGAATCATGTTTACGTCAAAATGAAAAATTAGTATATTGTCCGCACACCTGTTGGTCTGAATGAAAATGCACAAACACTGCTTTAAATTAAATCAACCAATCACTGGAGGAGTTTGAAAAAATTTAATTCGCTGAGCAAATAAGATAAAAAGAAAATGAAAGTGTTTTTTGACCTTGCATGCAACCTGTGCATGCACACACTTTAAAACTCAATATTTGAAAATTAAAAAATATATTGCAATATTACAGATGTAATGTGAAAAATATGCACACAATAAAAAAATATATATAATAAATGCAATAAACTATTTAGAAATATGCTGTGAATAAAACAGAATATAGTAGAGGGATATGAATAAAGCAGAGATTTTTAAATTACAAAATGTGCAAAAACGTATACTATGCATACATTTTTTTACCGTAAAATATATTATTTCCTATTTTCTTTAATATTATTTAGGAAATATTATTTATTCTTATTAATATCACTATTATTAATTCATAGTCATGCTGTTATATAGTCACAAAGTTTACTTAAAAATCACATTTCTAAAAGGTGATAGCAATTTTATTAATTTTTTTTCTCATATCATGCAGCCCTAATGGGAATCATAATAAACCTCTAAGAATAATTACTGCGTGGGTTAATGGTTTTGTTTAATACACTAATGTAAACATAATCTCACGTGCCTAGGTCTCCAAAATATTATATACAAAACAAACTATAGCAGGTTACTTTACATGTTGATCAGACGGATCCTTCCTGTACAAGTGGGCAATTATTGGGCATTATACACTTGGAATTGGGTCAGAGTTTTGGCAAATAGTCACATTTTGTCTCTGCATGTCTACTGAAATCCTGAAAGCTCCTTTTATCTCATGATGACATCATTTGAGACAGAAACACTTATGACAGTAAACACCACATTCTCAGACACTGAGTAACTCACTATTTTTAAACAAAGGTTTCAAAATTAACATTTTGGTGAAGAAAGGATTTGTAACAAACAGTAACAAATCAACTCCACTTACCTTACTCAAAATGTCATCAACTAGTTTAAGGAATATCTCATCCACGTTAAAGTTATCCTTGGCACTGGCCTCACAGAAACGCATCCCTGATATCCGTGAAGCAAACTAACAGAAATGAAGACATTTGTTTCAGTGTTATGGTTCAGCTTCTGAATGGGTTAAATATTTAAATAAAATAAAACATCAGCTAACTTAGGTTCATTAGCCTCCTTAATGGTAACACATCTAACTATCGCATGGCTTCAGAAGATGTATGGACTTCTTTTATCATACTCAGATCAAGTAAATAACAGTGTCTGGTCGAACTGTTCTGCCCTGTTAGCTTTAGTCTCAGTGGGTGTGGGAAGGTTGGAGGGGGCATTATTCAGAGCATTCAAGGAATTTCTTTGTGGAGGTCCCAGGCAGAGTAATGTCCCCGTGTCCAGAGCTTTGGACAGACTGAAAGATTCGTAACGCAGCATTGTCCTCCACTGAACTAAATGTCAAGGTAAACCTGAGACAGCTTTATACAGCTGAATTTAAAGTGAAGTTGAAGTTCTAAAAGCAAATAATAAAAAGGCATAATAACATAACTTGCTTAATGCTGAACAAAACATTTGTTGAATACTCTGACACTGGATGTATTTGGACATATTTTTTCTCCTTCACAGTTAATTTATGCCAAATGAAAGCATCAAAATGAAAAGGGAAAAAAAAACTAAATACTGCAAAAATAATTGAACATATTAATAAATGTTATTTAAATAATATTAAATAAATTTAATAAATATTAAATAAATACTTGTTGTTGTGAAAAAAAAAAACTATACACAACAGAAAGTTTTTATTACTTTTCTTTTGCAACTCGGCATATTCACATGAAGTTATATTAAGTTAGGATTTTTTTTTTTTTTAAAAAAGGAAGAAGAAAAAAGGAAGAATTATAGAAAAAAGTCATTAGCTAGTAACATTGTTACCAAAATAAAAACTATTAAAATTCATTTTCAGTAGATGAAGAAAGGCACTAAAATGACAAAAAATAAAATAAATAAATAAAATAAAGTGAAACAAAAACATATAAAAAAATACTAAAATTAAAAAATATAAAATTATTATATATTTATTATTTATTAATATAAAAATAATTAAACCAATAATAAATATTATAAGTGTATATTTCCAATACAAAAATAACACTGCTCTCACCCGCTCAGCTTGTTGTCGTGAGATGGCGCGATCAGACTCACAGTCCAGTTTGTTCCCAACCAACAGGAGCTCAGCATCCTCTGACGCATACTGCACAGAAGCAAAACAACATATTAGGAAACAAAAAACGTTCTCTTGGTGTGAATATATAGATATTAGATAAATAGTAGATAGATATTTGCTGTAGAACAGATAACTAATCAGTGTTTTAGTTGTTTGAGTACCTTATCTATCATCTTCATCCATTTAGGCAGGTCGTCAAAGGTTTCCTGCTTGGTGATGTCGTACACCAGCACGATGCCTTTCGCACCGCGGTAATACGCTGAAGTGATGCTGTTAAACCTCTCCTGACCCGCTGTGTCCCTGCAATCATTCCTCATCGTTAGACTTACATGGCATTCAGAGAGGGGAATAAATCATATGTTCGACTATAAGAGAAAGACGATTGATTTATCAGTGCAAAGTGCCCCTATAATCACAGACGGCTGGAAGGGAGGGATGGAAAAAGTAAGAGGGTATGTGACATCAGCTGAAAAAGAAAGTCAAATTTTTTTTTTGATTTGATTACAAAGACAAACCAATTAATCATTCACAATAAAAACAGGAAGGTGCATTATTGACTTGGTTAACTCATTTGCTTAAACACATGACAGAAATTAATTTCCTCATTTTTACTGTACCTTATTCACCCTAGTCTGGCTGCATTTTTCCAAAACAGGATATGATGTCACAAAGCGGACCGGTGAGGCATCACATGTCAATGAGCAGTTAAGACGGACAGTGAAGGACAGCCATGGATGCTGGGTAGCTGGATGTGAGCGGACATGTGTTACAGACAAGACGTTCAAAAGCAGACATCTGCAGAAGTGTGGTGTGGGAGAAGCCAGGGAGGAAATTATAATAATGCTGATAAAGTGAGTGGAGAGGTGATGGGAGGTTAGTGCTAGTTGGAAAAGGACTGACCCAGACACCACTGGAACAATAAAGTTATGGAATAACACAACCATTAGTTTACAGACTGGAAAAAAAACGAGGACTGTCCATAATGTAATAGTACAGATGCACAATATCGGATTTTTGCCAATATCTGATATTCCAACTAATGCCGGCTGATACCAATGCCGGTACAGATATACTTCCTTTAACTGGGAAACAACACCAAGTGTTTCCTGTGCAGAAGTTCTAAGCACTTTTTATAATGGTTAGTTTTTAACAAGAACTTATTTGTTAGAATTAAATAAACAATAATGAAGGTCAATTGCTACATTTTCCACCAGAAAGATGCAGTGTTAACATTTTGTTTTAAGGTTTAACACTTGTGGAGCAAAACGTTGTAAAAAAACGCATGAATGAATAGAAGTCAAGTGTCATGTTTGTAATTCTTTGTCATGTAAGTTATACCCCCAGTTTCACAGACGAGGCTTAAGCTAGTCCCAGACTAAATTGTTTGAGCGGTCTCAGATGAAAAGATCTTGCTCTGACCTATCTTAAAACATGTCCGTGTCATTGTTCTGTGTTAAGATGCACACCTGTAATATTTTCTTATAAGCAATTTTTTGTAAAAGTTGCTTAAATATCTTAATTTAACTAATGCCTAGTCCTGGCTTAAGCTAAGCCCCGTCTGTGGAACCGGCCCATAGTGTCTGACCTTTAAATCAAACCATACTCATTATTTTATGACTTCACTTACTTCTTTATTGAATCAGAAACACGGCCTAAATGTTATTTGTGAAGGGTGTTTTACTTTCAATTGAATTAAAAGTAGGCCAACAGTGCACAATGTTTCAAAAGGGGCCAGTGGTGATTTTTAAATTTCAGTCCGATAATATTGTGCATCCCTGTTTAATAGGGGTGCCCAACCCTGCTCCTGGCGATCGACTGTCCTGCTCCAACTTTAAAGCAACTAATTACATGTTTTAGGATCGCTTGAAAATGAAAGGCAAGTGTGTTTGATTAGAGTTGGAGCACCCCAGGACTGGTCTAATCCACTGTTTATTAATCAATTTTATAATTTCACTTGTCTGCAAAAATGAAGAGGAATTAACATAAAATAGATAAAGATAAAAAGAGAAAGAGTAGCATCTGTATTTTCTGTAAGCATCGCATTTAGTGAATGGCGTGAATTCGATTAAACTTATACTAAACAGCTTAAAATGAAACTAAATAATCAAATAGAAAAGATGAAAAAGGAATAGAAAGGACTTACATGGACATATGTCAGTTAGTGGTATGATATTAGTGATGATATTACAATTAAAATGCATTAATTCACATTCACTGTTGAATTCTGGGATGCTGTGCGCATGCATTTACAAAGGAAATGTCAATAAGAGAGACAAATGTACTGTAATGCTTCGATAATTCTTTCTGATGGTAAAATTAAAACGCACAGCGAGTTTACTCCAAGTCAGGTTAACTGCAAGCAAACACAGCTGATTAAATCTCAGCAGCGACACATGAAAGATGTTCGACTGCGAGATTCTGGACTGGAATTTATGACTTGGTGCGGAGCGACTTCATCTCATGTGCTTCTGAGATACAGGAAGTGACATGTGGGCTGAGTCAATGATAAGGACACAGCACTTCCTCTCCACTCACCAGATCTGTAACCTGATCTTCTTTCCTCTCAGCTCCACAGTTTTGATTTTAAAATCCACACCTTCAACACAAACAGACGAGATGCAAGATTAGATCTGCGTCTTCAAGCTTTACAGTGCCTCTAAAATTCCTTCAAACACATTAAATAAAAATTATTAAGGAAAAACATATGAATAGAGTATATTTTGTGTCTAAATGCATATGACAACACAGATTATTTTCGCTGGGCTTGTATGACTTTCACAAGTGTGACAAAGCAGAAACTGGAGGTCGGGCATGTTGCAGCAGCAGCTGTGTGAACGTGCGTCTGGCTATTCTGGGATACTGGGTTAGTAAGCATGCAACTAATCTGATGTGAAGCCTGTTATGAGTGAGTGAATTTTGATACCCTGTCGTATCAGTTCTCACATGTGCATTAGTCCTAACCATTTATGCATTGCAAAAAATAAAAATTTGAATGCGCTTTGTAAACGCGTCGTTCATCACATGACCGATGCAGATTGATTCAGAGCTTGGCAGGGTCTCTTGTGTAATTACATTATAAAAGCGCTATAATTACATTACAGAAGCACGAGAACGTGGGATGAAAACGGTTTAGACAAAAATGCAAACTCACATTCATGTTAACATCAAACTCTTTTAAATCTTTTGAATTATTTGCATCCATCTGTGTGATAAAAACACAACGGTGTGATTATTATTAATGTTTATTATTCATTATTATTATTAAATTAAAACGATTTATGATAGTAAGTACATTATTAAACTTTGATTATCTATATTAAAATATATATAACAAAAACAGTTCAGTTAGCACTAATTTTATACATAAAAAAATGATTTTATTTATGTATTTATCAACTATATACACACAATATTGTGAAGTATTATTACAATTTAAACATATTTTAATATATTTTCACATAAAATAAATGTCACACAAATACATAAATAACTTTCTATGTTTTCCTTTTACTAAATAACCATTGTCCATTTTTTAATTGACAATAACCATCCTAGTTTACAAATGAATCTACCTGAAATAATTATTTATCCATACTAAACTAGCCTTTACAGTTATTTATCTAATGGCCATCTATGGTTCACGAAATATCCATAGTTAACTTTTAGCTGTATATGCTGTTTACTATTCATATAGTTTACTATTCATACCTTGTTTACCGTTGAACTTAGCGCAGCAGATAAACACAATGATGTAACGTTATACTCATGTGTTGTTATAATAACCAAGTAGAAAGATAACAGATATTGACAGTAGTAAACAAATAAAGTGACAGTCGTTGTTGTTGACTCTCCATACTGACAGCTTCAACTTTCTCTTTCTGTCAGTTTGTCTTACCCACAGTGGACTTGCACGCCTCGCAGAAGGTGTCGTCCGTGAATCTCTCCATCAGGCTGGTCTTTCCCACTCCACGAGAGCCGATGATGATCACCTGCAGTTTATAATCAGCGGCTCTCGGCGGCATCTTTCTGCGGCGCTGCGACGCTCCCACAGCGGGCGAGCCACCGCCGGCCCTCCGCTGGACACCGAACCCCGACTCCATCCGCCTCTAACAGCCAGTCCACATCTGCCACACGGCCAGTCCGCTTCAAACACGCCCGCGCATCACGGAGGGAAACTTTACGAAACTTTAAAGCGGCTTTTCTGAAGAGTTTGTTAAAGTTTTCAATCTTCTCAGTCAGTCAGTCAGTTGTTGTCCTGCGCTGGGAATACGAGAGCGACCGTGACGTCACCGCCGCTTCCGGTTCCGACGCATTCCAAAGGAAGAGCGGAGCAAAAATCCTTTTAGAATAAACACACTTGGAAGACTATCCATTACAAATTTTATATATATGTCAGATGTCAAAAATAAAAAGCAGACATTTGTCGCTTCATCAATAGTTTTCTGTATTTATTTTTTTAAAAGGCATACAAAAATTCTTGATATTTAAAATCGTTTGTCTAAACGAAATATTTGACATAATATGTTTCCATTATGGCACCAGTTAAAACCTTTTCCCAATTTCTGACAGTAATTTAATACAATTTATTAGTACAATTTAAATATTCCACATGTTAGATAGGAAAAGACAGAGCGCACACACACATCGTTAATAAGTAGGTTAATTAAATAATTTTCCTCTATATAAAAGTATAATTGTCTACATACTCTCTCTCTCTCTATTCTATGTGTCAATAAGTAAATAAATATGTTTCTCTTATACAGAAATACATAAAAAAATTTACATTAAAATATTATAGCTATTCTATTAAAATTGCAAACGCATTTAATTTGTCAATAAATAAAAACAAACAAACAAGTTTTATTTATATAGCTATAATATAATATATAAATAAAAATAATATAGAAATGATGGAAATAAGATAAACCCATCTATAAACACATAACCACAAAAATACTATGATAAATAAATAAATGCGTATGGTCTACTTCACACACACACACATCATGATATAATATAATATAATATAATATAATATAATATGAATCGCAGATGTTGAATGGTGCATTGCAGCATCCCACTCGGGCTCCCGTAGAAAAACACCGTGACGTGGATGAGCTGTTGAAGAAAATCAGGATAATCTACGTAACAGTCCATCCTCATCCTCTCTCTCTCTCCCTCCCGCTAGAGCAGTGTGTCGGTCTGTGTCCTCTTCATCCGCGAAACCGAGAGCCATGGCCGCGCAGAAGATCAACGAGGCGCACGATCACATCGCCAAAGCCGAGAAATGGTGAGAAATGTAAAATATTCTCATACAGAACAGAGCTCGTGCATTTCACGCACAAACACCGACTGAGGATCGGCCTGCTGTCGCTGTCAGCCACACTGTCACTGCTGCTGTTTAGAAGTCATCGGCGCAAACATGTCCTGATGCTGAATGATTCTGATGCGCGTGCAGGCATAGAGGTTACCTTAGCGACAGCTGCTATGGTCCTGATGTGGACATTATTATGAGGCTACTGATGATGTGGGCCATACCATGTTCATTTGCCCATCATGCATTAGAGATCGGGGCAAGTTGTCACAGCATACACGTCTCAGTAAACAGAAGGTTTTGAATCTAGGACAATTGCATGTTTGTGTTCTTTCCAAGAGTTGCTTTGCATGTGGTTCTCAAACACCTAGATCAAAATTTTAGTCTTATATTATGTGCAATTGTGAATAATTAGGATATATTTTGTAGTATGTTACACAGTGGAAGAGAAGCGCATTTTAGCATGCAAAGAAAGAGTGCTTATAGGAAAGTGTCACTGAAAGTAATGTTTCCATACACTTAACTGTATGTTACTATAATTAAACGCATTATAGTTTAAATTTATACTAAATGCAGCTTAAGCGTGCTGTTTTGACCCATTTAAGACCTACTTCTTTTTTACAAGGGTTGGGCTAACATTTGATATTTATTTGACTTTATGCAGCTTGAAGACCAGCATGACCAAGTGGAAACCTGATTATGATGGAGCCGCTTCAGAAATGGCAAAAGCAGGTGACGTAAACCTTCAGTAAACTGACGTCTTGCACGGATGTTATTGATGAAGGTCAGTATGTCGTGAAACAGGGACGTAATATTGTGTCTGTTTGTGTTGTATCAGCTGTGGCTTTCAAAAACGCCAAACAGTTTGAACAAGCGAAGGATGCTTACCTGAAGGAGGCCGAGTACCACACAGAAAACAAAGCGTATCCTTCTCCTTTGCTTACTAGAAAGAAGAAAAATCATAATTACACAGTTAATTAAGCAAACAAATTGAATGCACAGAAAAGTCATCTACCACAGTATACTTTTTTTTTTTTTTGCTTTGTTTTGTTTTGTAACTAAAATAATACTGCTCAAAATTGGGTGGTTTGAACGTGTTATTTTTTAAAGTTCTAAAAAAAAAAAAAAAATTCTACTGGATGTGTCAATATAATGAATCTGTGCATTTACTGCACGTAAATCAAGCTAAAGAAAATTATAGAACCTCTCACTGATCTTAAATGGATATTTGTAGTGCTTCAAAAATCTGGCTTATTAACATACCAGCAGACAAGACAACCCCTCACAGATTAGTGCATGAACAGTCAGCGAATTGAAGTAACATTGAAAAAGGTCCACTTTTTGAAAAACAAGACCCACCCCTTCCACTAGGCTGGCTACGGCCCTGTATTTGGGTCAATTTTGTTTTGGTCTCTCATATTTGCTTAACTGAAATTCTCAGACTCTTCCATGCAGCAAAGTAAGTGACCATTAATGTTACAAATGACTATTAGACTATTTACTATTTACTAAACTAATCCATAGTTGACAAATTTCCTTTAATGGTTAAAACATTATTACGATATTTAATTGAACTGTATATTTTACTTCTACATCTGTACAATGTAACCCATGATAAAGCATGCTTCTCTGGTTCTCAGAGCGTATGAACAGGCCGGCATGATGCTGAAGGTGAGTCGGTCGTACAATGATTGTTATGTAGGTTTGGGACGTGTGTGAGTGACTCTTCTACACCTGCAGGACATGAAGAAAATGCCTGAGGCCATTCAGCTGATCGAGAAGGCCAGCATCATGTTTGTGGAGAACGGGACGTCTGGCACCGCTGGAATGGCGTTGGACAGAGCTGGGAAGTGAGTAAACCGATCCAAACACTTCCTGAGAGGTTGTTTCTGTTGTTAACTATAATATGCATGCAAAGTTATGTTAGCGTTACCAGTGTTAACTAGTGCCCTCCACGTCTGCAGACTCATCGAGCCGATTGATCTGGAGAAAGCTGTGGACTTGTACCAGAAGGCTGCATCTGTTTTTGAGGTGAGGAAATGCAAACATGATTAATAAATAAATGATCATCCAAATCAAATCAAATCATCCATTTGTCTATACATAACCCATGTAAACTGGTTTGTGATGTGTTCAGAATGAAGATCGTCTAAGGCAGGCCGCAGAGCTTCTGGGAAAAGCCTCCAGACTTCTGGTGAGACTGCGCAGGTGCGTTTTAATGCATTACACTGCATATTGATGATCCAACATGATATACTGTAATGCTCAAAAACACATAATTCTCACCTCTTCTCACCCACTGCATGAAATGCTTCTGTCCCTTTAAAGCCCCGCCTTGCAAAAAGCCAAGTCTTCTCTGATTGGTCAGCCATTTAGAGTGCGTGTTGGAAATTTAACACTCTTCCCCATATAGGCATAATTGGGTTTCTGAAATCCTTGTGGGCGGGCCAAAGCTGCAGTAGGAGGGCATTATGCAAATATCCAACATGGAGTCATAACTAAATGACAGAAAAAATGGCAGGGCACGATTTTTTGTTGGAGAGATCATTTTGTAACTTTGTACTTGTTTCTTGTTCTAAGGCTGGACGACGCCGCTGTGTCCCTTCAGAAAGAGAAGAACATGTACAAAGAAATTGAAAACTACCCCACCTGCTTTAAGGTGAAAATACTGATATTCAACTGGGTTTTACCTCATGTAGTTTTCGAAATAAACGTGCAACAGATGTTTGTGATTGCAGAAAACCATCGCTCAAGTGCTGGTTCATCTCCACAGAGGAGACTTTGTGGCTGCAGACAAGTGTGTGAGAGAAAGTTACAGGTAAAAACGAGTAATACCGTACTCCTGATGGCCGGAGTGATCTCTGATCAGTGTCAAATACTGTGCTCTTCAGTCTCCCAGGGTTCAGTGGGAGCGAGGACTGTGTTTCCATGGAGACATTACTGGCGGCGTATGACGAGCAGGACGAGGACGAAGTGTCACGCGTCTGTAACTCACCTTTACTGAAGTACATGGACAACGACGTGAGTTACACACATCATCCTCACACACACTTTTTTTGTCAAAAGAAGTCTGTGTTACAATTGAAAACAACTGTTTCCTTTCAGTCGGTCACTTAGACGTCACGTCGGATGTCAAAACTCTGCGTGTACAAACACGCCAATGAATTTCATTGGCATACGCTGATTAGGATCAGCTGAACCCAATCGCGGCGC
>JAUMHP010000041.1:18984786-19002224 GCA_032361065.1 Enteromius trimaculatus | reverse complement strand
AACAGCCAGTGCTCCACACAGAGATCTGATCTGATCATCATCCAGTAACAGAACAAACTGAGACAGACTCAATCCAGGAGAACTGTGACAACATCTCCAAGATGAAGAAAAAAAGCTACCTGGAAAGTTACAGTACTGTTCAAAGTTTTTGACACTTGTGTAAAAATGTTGTAAAAAGAGGACGCTTTAATGCCATAAATAGATTTAATTTATCAATTAACTTCTATTAACTAAGTCAAATTAATAGTTAACATAAAACCCCCCCCAAAAAAACATGCATTAAGAATTTTTATATAAGAATTCTTAATGCGTGTTTCTCATCTTTTCATGTAATTTATTGCTATAACTATAAAGAATAACTATATTTTATATATAACTATATTTATAACTATAACGTTAACTATAAAACCTTTTTTGCTATTAATTATAAATCCTGATTAATTGTAATAATTTTAACAGTTACACAATAAATCACAATATATATATATATATATATGATAGAAAGATGATAGATAGATAGACAGACAGACAGATAGATATAATAATAAATAATAAATAATAAATAAATACATTTTATACTTTAATGTAATGACTGGCTGTAAGAGACTCACAGCAAACACATTCTTCATCGTGATGACGAAGACATTGTAAGCTATGAGGAAGTCCCAGTAACGGAGGATCTTCTTGATTGGCTTGAGCAAGAGATCGCCACCAAAGAGCAGGAAGTAGAAACACGCCACCAGGTAACCCATGCAAAAGACACTGATCCGAGTTGTGCCTGTGATGAAGATGATGGTCAGGACAAACCAGAAGAGGTAGCTGAACATGATCACCTTCAGCATGTCTAGGTACGACCTGAGAGAGGGAAATAAGATTAACATGAGAGTACTGTTTAAACTATCCATCCAAACCAGGAATGTTTGGGTTAAAGCAACCATTAGTAACACACTGTTCCCAAGCTATCTTACTTTTGGATCAAGCGCTAATTGATCGATAAATTTAGAAGTGACAAGTTTCAGGACGTTGTATTTTATCTTTCAGCATACCTTCTGATGTTCATTCATGTTTATTTAGCTCTGTAAAGTGTATTAAAGTGAAAGAGTCTAGTGTGTCATGCTGCCACTTGAACTGAAGTGCTCCAATAACATCAATATTCACATCAATGTGAAGAGCGCCAAAACACATTTATTGTTTGAGTTTTGTAATAAAATGTACAAACAGAACCCGCTGTTTTGTGATTCACAGGGTCAAATCCATCACTATTTAACTGGGACAGTCAAAATATAAAAATAAAAATAATGTTAAATATAACAAGATGTTGTGGTGCACTATTAAAGTAGCAGAGTAAAAACATTTTTCCAGGCTCATTTACTGGTACTAAAACATTTTTTCATAACACAATTATATGGCAAATAGAGCAAATCAAATAAAATTGTATTTAAATGTTATTATTATTATTATTATTAAAGATAATGTGCTGCCTGATTGAAAATAAAATAGAACTAAAATACAAATGTAAAACATAATAAATATTTCAATCACTAAAAAGTAGTTAGCAGTAAAAAATAAACTGGTAATTCACTATTACAAAAAATATTTGATGATGATAATATTACAAATGTAGAGCTTATAAAATAAAATTAAGTAAAATACATTTAAATAGAATAAAATAAAGCAAAATAAAATAAGGGCTTTTAATATATATGTATATAGAAATATAAATAGACTCATAAGTTAAGGTTTTACAGTGGCTGTCCAAATGTGTATCCACATTATTGTTGAAAATGAAACAGAATTAAAATAATTTAAAACACAACGAATAAAATAATCTGATAAGTTAACTTGATATTAAGAGCACAGTGGAGGTATGCAAACGGGGAAGCAGGCATAATTTATTTAAATGTCATGCCTCATTTCCGACATCCCGACAGGTGTAATTATAATGAGCGGATCGATACCCAGAGCAATTGCTTTACATTACATGTATATGGATGCGCTTCTCCTTTTCTTGCAGGCTAAAAGCTCACACACATGCTTTGAAATGCACTTCAGACACGCCACTCCAAAGGTTAAAGTACATCCTCCTGGCATCACGGCCAGTTTTCAGATGCTGGATGTTGTGTTTAGCCACAGGTCTGTACTAAGAGCTCTGATGAAAAGCTGAGATGTTGTGATATGGACCTGCATTGATGGACCACAACAAGCAGCAGCTTCCTCCTCTAAAATCAATCACCTTGTAGAAAAAAGATCAGTCTATACTTAAAAGCTACTTATTGGGTTAGAGCTCAGACAGAGAGAGAACGAGAGCGTGTGATGGTGCCTTATGGATTTTTCCCTTCTTTCTGCAATATGATCCATGGAAATTCTTGGAAAGTGAGGGTGAAAGAGGATCACGTACTGTACTGTAGAGTGACTGACATTCAAAGACCTAAATAAACTGCTCTTCAACCTCAATCATCAGAAAAATTTATGTCAGGGGAATGTATTTAAATTCTAAGATAAAATCCTCCCTTCCGTCTTCTTTTTAAATATCTTCAAAAGTTGCACTATTTAATTAGTGAATTATCACAACTAGACAATTTTAACATTTCAATGTACATGGTAAATTATACGTAACACACAAAATGAATAATCCAAAGGGTGTGGTAAGGTGGGGGTGGTGGTTTTACAGAGGGGATGCTTTTTGTAATTTTTTTTCTATAAGGGGATGCCATCCACCCCTCAGATCGAGCCCTGACGACATGATATTTTCTCACACACATACATCTGCTTATCTCTCAGCATGACGAAATGGCAGTTCCCATTCAGTCGAGTCACTCCGACATTACATATGGGAACTGAGAGACCAATCACCTTCGAGTATTGAGAAAAGGCCAATTGGCATGCACTTGATTACAGCCAGGTGCACCTCGTCACTACATGAGTATAAGAGAGCACGGATGTAGTGCACTTGCAGCTTTTGAACTAATGGTTAACTAACTGTTTAGGCATGAATCTGTAAGTTAAAGATGTTGTGTGTACCTGCAGTGAATGAAGTCCGGTACAGGGTTGTGAACACTGAAGGACGCCGCGTCCAGGTCTCGGCAGATCTCCACATTATCTCCCGCCATCAGACGAACGGCAGCTTTGTTTTCATCTTCAAACACCTGTCTCTGCAGCGATGCACACAGCAGCAGCATGAAGTCATCTACATGAGACACAAGACAGAGAAAAGATGACGTGAATTTAAGAGTCAATATGGAGGACAAAGTGGCTGATGGTATTTTTGCATGTCTGCTTGACTACTGATGACAGTTACTGATACACACAGTAAAAAAAAGGTTGTAAGCATTAATGCTGAATATTTCCAAGGGGGTAACTCACAGACGAGGAACATGGAGTTGGGTGGAGTGTGGAAATCAGGAAGGTAAAGCCATTTAATGACGTTAGAATCCAACATGGAGCCAGGAATCCTCCAGGGATAATCTAGAAAGAGAAGTTAAGTACATTTTAGATCACTGGAAAAATGATCAAAATTTATACACACATATACTTTTTGATGGTCACTAAGATGATATTTTCTGAAATTTTCTCAAAAACAAGCTGCATTCATAATCCTTATGACAAGTATTTTTTCATCCCTGGGAATCTGTGCTTAATCTCAGAATGCTGCAGTGTACTTGTATACACACCTTTACAAGCAGCTGGCGGGATTCCAATACAGATGAAGTACTGGAAGGTGATCATGCAGGCCAGGAAGCAGCAGTATTTGGGCCAGATCTCAGCAATGGCTTTCCTCCTGCGTCTGTACATCACCACAGCCAGGGCCACACCATGCAGCATGGAGTAGAAGTCCATCCGCTGACCCATCACATTGATCGCCAACAGAAAACACACCTGACACCACACCAGAACGAACCATAAAACCATACTATACTGTAGATAGATCGATAGATATATAGATAGAGAGATATAATGATAGATGGATAGACAGATACTGTAGACAGATAGAACCACAGATTGAACGAAAGATAAAGAGCCTTACAATGAATACAGGCAATGTTCAATTAGGGTTGCACCTAAACTGTGCAGGGCTGTGGTCCTCCGGGAACAGAGTTTGACACCCTTGCCCTAGACAGTGACCATGTGCTGATTCTAAACGCGTCTCTCACATAGATTGACAAAGGAGCATACTTTGATGACTTGCACACAACTGTTCAAAATGAAGCTTTGTTCTTGTGTATCCTACTGTACCTCTCTCATTCAGCACAAAAATATTCCACAATATTTTAATATTTGTGATGTAACGTATCTGATGCTTAACTGTTATTTATTATGTTAATTACATGTTCTACTGTGCCCACGTAACAAAACGAACTGTGACTGTGTATCGTGAAACTCCTAATAAACAGATAGAGTAAATTATAAGTGAATTAAATGCACCTCCAAACCAAACTTGTAGAAGAAGTAGTTGATAAAGTATTTGGCACATTTGATGATGCCATTGTCGAGGTGTTGCCGGGTGATGTCGTGAAAGATGGTCCGAGAGGGAGGAGGAGAGAGTTTGTTTCTCAGACGGAAAAACTCTTGGTGTCTGTAAATGGTGACTTCAAATGCCAAGATGGCCAACATCAACAAGTTATTCTGTAAAAGGAAGAGAAGAGCGAGAAGAAAAACATAAACAAGTGCTATACATTATACAAATTACAAAATGGCATAATAATACATACTACAATAACAGGTTGAACATTTAGCAAAAAACATGAAGTTAGCACTCAGGAGAGGCTTGTTTGTTGCCTAATGTTATTGATAAATTCTTATTTCCCAGAAAATAATTAAACGTATCTCCTTACCCTCAGGTTTTGCAGTTCTGGAGAGTTTTTTGGAAACTTCTCCAGGCCGACCCAGTTTGCAGGATCCACAGGACCACCATACAGTAGGGAACGATTTGCGATCCATTGATCATCTGTTACGTTGACTGGCTATAGTGACCACAAGCACATGATTAAACAAGAACCAGCAAATCTACTTTTCTGCTACAGCCAAACTAAATGTACATATCGGTATAAAATGACAAAACTTTTATGCTATTTTGTCTTTTTTTGCTATCAAACTCCACCAGGTCCAGAGCAGGTGTAGATTACCTTAAATGAGTTTAAGACTAATTATCATCTGTGTGTTGTCTGGTAATAATAAATCAATTACAAACTCTATGATACACATCAAGGGATATAACGTTTTTCAGTTCAGAACAAACTGTTTGGATAGCTACATTCTTCAAAATGTCTTTTTCAGAATTTGATAGTGTGAACTATCCCTTTAATGACAGTTGGCAGTATGTTTAGAGTTGTCCCTGCAGGCATCAAATATACCGGTGCGTATCTGTTTGCTTTCACTTTACACATAACCAGCTGAGTTTATTTATACACCTTGTGTGCAACTGACAGTATGTGTGCTGTAGTACAATACTGCGATATTTCTCAAAAAAGTTAATAGAGACATTTTTAGCATCCACAATCAAAAATAGTCCCCTAAACCCCTAAACTTCTGCATGACTGAAGTGCATTCAGCACAAAGTTAGTTGTTCCAGTTTTGTCTGTCAATGACGTAACAACTTTTTCAGGGAATGTCTCAGTTACGTATGTAACCCTCATCTCTCCTGCCACAGCCTGAGGTCTGCGCTGAAGTAGATGGTTACCACAGCAAGAACCTGAATGGTGAAGCGCACCACCATCTTATATGCCCTTATGCGCTGCGAGTGGCTGGCGTGCCCTCACTAGCCAATCCCCATTGACTTTTTCTCAAGATCAGAGCAGATTGGTGCCTGGAGATCAAATTGTTTGCACTTGAAATAAAATGCATTTCAGAAGCCTACACAACTGACATTATTTTCTGGCCTTTAAATAACTTTTTTCAGCATTGGGAGATATGAATTCTGGTTTCAAAGTTTCAAAACTTCATAAGTTTTATTTGATCATAGTTCTAAAAACATGAGGGTTATGCAAATTTAAATTAATTGTAATTAAATTTAAAGTATTCCTGTTGTAGCAATTGCACATTGTGATTTAGCCACCTACAATACTTTTAAAAAGGTGTTTTTCACTTGAATAATGATATCAAATTTGAGTAACTGCTGGCCCCTGGCCACCCCTAGGAAAAATCCTTGACTTCGCCACTGTTCGGCTGATTATGGTGATATATCATGCTGCAGTACGATTTTTACGACAAGTGCTTCTACATGTACTCATTGCTGTATTTTATATGAATTGATTGGTTGGTTCTCCATGTATGAAAAATGCTGAAAATGCACAATTGCTCTTTTTTGCCAAGGCGCTATTAGGTAAACTGTAAACTTTTATCATCTTATACTTTTAATTATAGGACCAGATCTACTTCTAAATTATTTTTGATTATGTCCAGTGTATATTCTGAATTGCTTTTTCCTTCTATGCTCCTAGGTTAAGTAATGAAATGAAGTGACTGTGACTAGTGGCCAGGTATGGTTTCCCATACTTGGAATTTGTGCTCTGCTTTTAACCCATCCAACATGCACACACACAGCAGTGAGAAGTGAAACAACCACACACACACTGTGAACAAACACCCGGGGAGCAGTTGGGGGAACGGTGCCTTGCTCAAGGGTCTCACCTCAGTTGTGGTATTGAAGGGGGAGAGAGTGCTGGGAATTCACTCCCACCACCCCTGCTGAACCTTGGACTTGAAACTGCGGGTTACAAGTCCAATTCCCTATCCATTAGGCCACGACTGAGTAAATGCTGAGTATTTTGACATTAGAAGCACCCCCATTTTAAAATATAGTTACAAAATCCTGTATCGCACTTAAATTAAAGATGCAAAATTTGTAGTTTTTTCGTGGAACTGTAGTTATTTGATTGGAGGACAATATTTTTTTTGGTATTTCAGGTTTTATGTGTTTTGTAATCTGTTTATGTGCTTTGTTTCCCAGGGAGAAGAGTTTTTTATTTTGAAGGAGTACTAAGCCAATTTTCCACAAGCTAATATGATTCTTTAGGGTCTTAATGGAAAGTTTGTAATATAGTTTGCTTTAAAATTTCTCAAATATAGTGTAAAAGAACACAAATTTTACCCTGTCAAAAACAGCTCTTCTGAAATCACTCTGTTCTGTGTACTTCCCCTTTAAATTTTCACGAGCTCCGCTGACCCCGCCCCTCTTTTCCGAGGCACTCTCAGAGGAACTTTTTTAGCCGTATTCATAGTGAAACTTGCTAATTAGGAAAGGCAATTTGCAAAGATTCATTAAAAGACATTAAACTCACTGCTTCTGTAGGTGAGGCTGGATCATGAATGATTCACGTGAACTTAAATACATTTTGGTTGATCAAGGGCGCGTTTTCCCTTTCCAAACATAACGTTAATCCTCCGCGTCTTTAGTCACTCAGATGTCGGGGGTAAATCACTACTGCTATGTTCATTAATACATTCATCAATCTTTTAGAAGTCTTGCTTGTCTCTGCGTCTTGGTCTGATGACGGCTCACTCAGGTCTGAGGTAAGACACCAGTTTAGTCTGTGTGACACGCTGCTGTCAATCAACTATTGTGGGAGTGGCCTCTTCCGGTGTGACGCCACACCGACATGCATTTGAGATTGGCTTGATTTCAGAAGGGGGAACTTTTTTATTACATTAGGAGAAAACTACTGGTGGATCTTTATGATTGTAGGGTGGTTGTGTACACACACTCCCAACAACATTTCAGTCCAAACAGCTTGTAAAAGTGCATGTAGCACCGGATGACCCCTTTAATCTGATTATTTCTGGTAAAATAAAAATTACAAATTTAATCCAATCTGAGTAGTCACAAACTCATTTAATAAGCAATGAAACCCACCTCTGTACAATTACTGGAGTAGCTCATGTGCTTGATGGACTTCAGCTGATATAACAGCTTGCAGATGATGATGACACATGTCCAGATGGTACAAACACTGGAAGCACGAACTCGAAACTGCTGATATGGCAACGCAAACGTCCATGAGATCAAAAACACATAGTTCAGCAGCGAGACCTGCAAGAGATACATGTGAGAACCAGAAACACCTTCAGATGACAGCACGTTAACCTCACGCTTCTACCTCTTTGAGAGCTAGCACAATGATGTAAGTGGACACGATCTTGATGATGTGCATCTCCAACAACCACCAGACGAAGAGCTTCAGCTTATGGAAGCACTCCAGGAACTTGAGGAACAGTACTGTGAGTCGGTCCACCACCAAATGCCATTTATTCCTGAGGTCTAAAAGAGAAGCCCAGAGAGTTAAATCAGTAGCTTTTCCCACTCCCTACCTGGGTGGGATATACACTGCCACTCAAAATTTTGGGATCAGTAAGCTCTGCAATGTTTTTTTAAGGGAGCCTTACTATAGTTCTGAATTTTTACATTTGTAGTATTTTAATACAGTTTACAAATTTTCAGGTTGCGACTCGCTGTCAAACGGTTCTGGTCTGTTACAGAATTAAATTAGTGCTGGTGTCAGAAAACGGGCTAAGTGTTCTGTTATGTATTGTGGATGCAAATTTACCAAACAGGACCTGTGCATGTTTTACTGCTTTGCATCTCTCCATCACATAACCCCATGTGCAAAATGTACAGCTATTTCCCAAAAGTGCAACACAGCTTGTATATTTTTCCACCGGGGGGGAGAACGAAAACGTTTTTCATGTACACACACACACACACACCAGACTACTGTACTGAAATTATTAACTATGGATTAGACAGGACTACATTACCTGAGCTCTGTTCTGATGGTAGTTCTGGATCTGTGACGGCACTGAACTGCTGAATGTCCTCCTGACTGGACAGATGAGCTGAATGGATGGACAGAGACTCTTTCTTCTTCTCCTCCTCCACACAGTCCACGACCAGCACCTCGTTCATGGACTCTTTCTCCTTCTCCTCCTTCAGCAGCGGCTCTGGAGATGTGCTCATCATGGTCAGATCTGCCAGACTCCCTTCAGGATGAGCCAGTCTGGAGATCAGGAAAAGTGCATTACACACTGTCTTACTCGTTTACAGCATACAATATGTGACATATGAGTGATTCTTCAATTAGAGGCACTTCTGACTTCCTCAAAGATACTTTTTTTAAACTAAGATTTTATTATATGATGTTTACATTAAATGATATCAAATGATGATATTAAAACATTTATCACAGCACTCATCATTCATTTCATTTTCCAAAAAATGTAATTTAATTTAATTTAATTTAATTTAATTTAATTTAATTTAATTTAATTTAATTTAATTTAATTTAATTTAATTTAATCTGGCAATCGCTTGAATCACAATAGAACATAGATAATATATCATATAGAACATAGATATATATAATAGATCTTTATAGATTAAAGATCTGGACAGAAGGCAGGCCAACTCAGCACCAGACACTTCTACTATGAAGCCTTGCCATTGTAACACCTGCAGTATGTGGTTTGCATTGAAAAACACGTCATATGTTGCTCTAAAACCTTTCACTACCTTTCAGCATTCATTGTGCCTTTTGCAATCCATACCATCAGAGATGCTGGCTTTTGAACTGAACACAGTTAGTAACACACTGGAAGGTCTCCCTCCTCTTTAGCTCGGAGGACACGACGTTCATAACTTCCAACATGAATCATTTGACCATAGAACAGTTTTCCACTTTAAAATCGAGTCTTGGCCCACAGGACACAACAGCACTTCTGGACCATGTTCACATATGGCTTCTTTTTTGCATGACAGAGCTTTAGTTGGCATCTGAAGACGGCACAGAGGACTGTGTTTACTGACAGCGGTTTCTGGAAGTATTCCTGGGCCCATTTAGCAATGTCAGTGACAGAATCATGCAGATGAGTGACGCAGTGTCGTCTGAGGCCCTGAAGACCATCGGCGTCCAACAAAGGTCTTCGGTCTTATCTCTCCAGTTTTCTCCAGTTTCTCTGAATCATCTGATGATATTATGCACTGTAGACAATGAGATTTGCAAAGCCTTTGCATTTTGATGTTGAGGAATGTTGTTTTTAAAGTAGTCCACAATCGTTTTACACACTCACAGATTGAGAGCCTCTGCCCTTCTTTACTTCTGAGAGACTCTGCCTCTCTAAGACGTCCCTTTTTATAGCTAATCATGTTACAGACCTGATTGACTTAGTTAGCTGCTAGATGTTCTCCCAGGTGAATCTTTTCAAAATGTCTTGCTTTTTCAGCTCTTTGTTTCCCATGTACCAACTTTATTGAGACCTGTAGCAGGCATCAAATTTGAAAGTTTATTTAGTGGATAAAAGTGTACAATTTCTCAGTTTAATCATTTGTTATGTTTTCTCTGTTCTATTGTGGGTAAAACATTGCCTCATATGATTTGAAAAGTTTTAATTTTATACAAATGTAAAAAATATCCAAACATTTCTGGAATTCAGGTTGTAGAGTAATTATTAATTTGCATTTATTTTCTTTAAAGCTTCTATATTTGTCTTTAAAATGAGAAAGAAAAGTTCCTTTAATTTATGAATCACCCATACTTTCTCTACACTTAGATTGCATGCTGATCATGTTAGCTCAGTTTAAATGCAGTTATTTAAATGTTAGTGCCCAATAAACGTCATAAACCTTTAAGTAGGATTCCACAGGCAGGGTTTGGGTGGAAAACATGGATGCCGTGTGCATTAGATCCGTGAGGTACAAGCTGGATTGCATTATTATTTTTTAAAGAAGCAATGCACATGTCTGCCATACATGAATTGTGTGACCAAAAAAAAAAATATATATATATATGTATATATTTCAGCAGTCAGACTTTAGTGGCAATGGCCTCCTCTGGATGGTCTCGCTGCTATGAAGGGTTTAAATGGTTGCATGATGAGGTTTCACGTCAAAGCTTTACCTTGTTTATACCACACTTACTTGCTCTGAGAAGAAGATATTTTTAGCTTGATGCTGTTGAAGCAATTTGCAGAATGGAAATATACGCAATCAAAGCAATGAAAAGTTTCACACAGTTGAACATTACTGTAAGATGAGACAGAGAAAGAGGGACAGAGATTCTTTGAGGAGGAGAGGCCGTGCATTTCAGAGACATGCTGAGGAGATTCATTCCCTGTCAGAGTCTGAGAGCAGGACTATCGTCAGGTTACACTGCTGATGTCAAGCTGCTCATGTAGGACTTTCTGGGATGCATTTGAGCAAGCATAGGTTTCAAGTCAACATGAAATCAAAACCCACCCTATTTAGTATTTTATTATAGAGTTATGGTCATAACTGTTATTTAAAAACCAACAATTTAATTTAATTATTAAAATACCTTGCCTGAAAGGGCTTTTCTTACCAGCCAATGTTGTTATTGTTAACTAAAACTAATTTTGTTAATTATTTGTTCATTAATTAATCAAAAATAAACATTTTAGGCAAAAACCTTGGTCTTAAACAAACTTGTGCTAATATTAAAACAACTAAAACAGAAATGAAATTTTAAAGGCTAAATAGAAATATCAAAAGGTCATACTGTAAAAATATATTGCTAAAAATTACTTATTCAAATTACTTTTTGCTTACTGCTAAAAAATATTGTGTATATTTTAATGAAGTTTAATATTATTTCATATTAATGTAATAAAATAATTTTAAATGTTATTGACTTTTATTCTTCACTTTTAATGCATCTGTTGTCATCATTTTTAGACTATTTTACATCCTTTGTATTTAATTATACATTGAATTATCATTGTGTATACAATTTGCTATATGAATAAACTTGCCCAAAACTTTTTTTTTATTATTATTTTAGGCTGTAGTTGAAGGTAAAGCAGACTTTCTAAAATCATACCAATAGCTAACACAATTTCAACTGGTCATTAAATCAAAGATGGAATTAAAATTAAAATCAATAATTGAGAAGTGGACTGAGAACGTGGTCTTCTGCAGCATATTTATCAATGAAAATGAATATTCAATGAGGGAAAATTGTTTTTTTTATTAACTTAACATTTTATTCATCATCAGATAATGACCAACTCCCACGTTGGTAAGTCACTGAATATTTGTTTTCATTGGGAATTGTATCTAATTATGGAAATAAAATGGTTTTGCATGCAGTTTCATGTTGACTTTCTGTAACATTTAAAGCATATTTTAAAGTTAAAGGAAACCAAGTCAGTTGTGTCAGAGTGATGTCATACATTTCTTTGATCTATTCAGGAATCTACTGGATTGTTAAGAGAGAAAAGAGTGTACTGACAAACAGGAGTAGTGAGAAGAAAGAGGGATTGTGGGAAATCAGGGAAAATGTGAACATTGGTTGTTATTTCCATGGATGCCAGAGAAAGACGAGCAGTCACCCACCTATCCACGATCAGATAGATACGACCACTGACTTTAGCATAGCTGCGAGGTGAAGGACGGCAGGGGAAAGACGGGAGCACATGATTGGTTAAAATAAGAAATGGATTTAATCGATGACTGGCAGCATTTAACACATAAAACGAGAATGAAACTGCTGCAGATTCAATAGAGAGAAAACGATCACAAATGAAGAGAAGAAGAAAACAAAGAAACGAGGCATGAGGATGAAACAACCATAAGTTAGGATCAACAAGACAATGAAAGTGAACTAGTGAAGTACATTGCTAGTCATTTTTTTCTTACTCATTTTTACAATTAATTATTTACAGTTCTCAATATTGAGATGTAAAACATGATGATTTTTGCTATTATTTTTGGTGAAAATTGCTCTGAACAGCAACATGGCATTTGTGAAAATCTGATGATGATAATAACAGCAACAATTATTAAATGGTATCCTTTATGAAATGATTTAAATAAAAAAGTAATAATACTATTAACAAAAAATATTAATAAAATGACTTGAATTAATATTCAAAATGATTAAACATTTGCTAAACATTAGCTCTCATTGTCCATTGCTTTAAAATAATAATTACATAAAATAACTAGTGCTGTCAGATGATTAATCATAATTAATTGGATCCAAAATAAAAGTTACATTATATATATATATATATATATATTAAATAAATTAAATAAATGCTATTATTTATATGAATATAAATATATGTGTAAATACTGTATACACTATACACACATATAAATTATGCAAACCAAAATGTGCATTTTGAATCCAATTAATAGCGATCAATTGCTTGACACATACTCAAAATATTATTGTTGTTTAAATTAGAAACAAACAACAAATGTGACTCATTTATAACACACGATCTTTCCTTAAATTCATCTCTACACTTCCTGTTAGCATCAGCTGTAACTAGCGGAAAAGCATTTCTCACCTGTAAATGGTGCTCTGCTCTTTGCTGATGACGGCTTTGAGATCGGTGAGCTGCAGGAAGCGGTCGTGGAAGTAATGCAGGTGCAGGATGCAGACCAACAGGAAGGACGTGGGGATAAATATACGCGTGAACAGATCGGACAGGTTGTACTTCACCAGACCGATGTCCTTCAGTCTGAGAGACAAACACAGAACCATCACTGCATTATTCAGATTTAAAAACACTTTAGTTTCAGGGCAGAATCTAAGGCAGCACCTTAAAGGGTTAAGTTGAAAGCATCCTAGCTGTATGTGACTTTCTTCTTTCAGATGAATCCAATCAGAGTTGAAAAACTGTCACGACTCATAGCCTTTCTATTGGAGCAAGAGGGTGTTTGTTTTCAACAGTTCTGAAGACGTGATGTAAAGTATGCATATCTGTAATAAACATCTCTGACTTGGCTCATTGGGATTAACAAAGGCCTTCTGTTGTAACAACTGAAACTGAGGCATGCGGATCCATGTGCAAAATTCCTTTAATTGGAGTCAACGGGCAGGGTCAAAACACAGGCAAACAGAACAGTGAAGGCAAGGCAGAATCGAAGTTGGAGTACACAGGCAAATGTCATGGCAACCAGCAAACAATCACAATCCAAGAGACTGCTCCAAAAACAGTCTTTAGGAGGGTGGAGGAGTGGAGGCAGAACACTATTTAGAGTAGGGGGAGGGATGGAGGGTTGAGTCCTCGCCAAACTGACAGAGACCTTCCAGGGCGGCTTAGGCAACAGGAAACGGACCAGGTGACCGAAACGCCCTCTGGCTGTGACTTGAAAACGGGACCTGACAGCGGCTCTCCTGGCCATGACTCGGAATGGGGACCTGACAACATCTCTCCTGGCCATGATTCGGGACTTGGAAACTGGATCGGGCCCTCAAAGTTCTCCATGGCTATGGCTGCGTTAGGCAAGGATTCAATGGCTTGACCTAACGGACCTTAAGGGTCATGCAGACACCAGCTGAAACTCTGGAGAGTCTACGACCCTAGTCGACATCCCCAAGGTTGGTGCAACCACTGGTGGAACCTCAGTGGTTGGGGCTGAACGGACCAAGGGTATTTGTTCCTGTTGGAGAAGTTGTGCAGCCACCAGCGGAACCTCTTGAGATGAAATCTCTTGAGGTGATGCAGCCACTGGCAGAACCTCCTTGGTAGGAATTGGGCAAAACAGGGGCATTTGGACCTGCATTAAGGGGCATTTGGAGGTTGTGCAGCCACCAGCGGAATAATCAAATACCAGGAGATCAGGGCACAGAAAGAACGCTCAGTAATGACAGTGGAAACAAATCAAGACTTTACGAATGGTTAGTGACATGAGTCCAGCTTAATGCTGTGTGAAATGAGGGCATGGATGTGGATGATTACGAGCATGTGTGTGTGCAAATCTGAAACAGGTGTGGCTGCGTGGTGCATGATGGGAAATTGAGTCCGTGTGAAAGTGAGTCCCAGGGAGGTGAGGTGAAGTGAGTGCCCTCTAGTGGAGTTTTACTTTTGAAATATGGATATTTATCTTCCATATTCACTACAGGAGTCATTTATTCACCCCACGGGCCACATGAGGGATGTTTTTAATACAGATATGTCTCATTTATTTCACATCTTCTGGACTGCTGGAAACAAACACCCGCTTACATCAATAGATAGGCTTGGAGGGGTCTGGACAGTTTTTCAAATATCAAAAAAGAAAGTCACATACACTTAGGATGCTTCAAAGTAAAGTAAAAGACTGGCTAATTTTCATTTTTGGGTGAACTATCTCTTTAAATAAAAGGTGTAAATCAGTCAAATACAAGGCAGCTGAATTGTATGGGTCATGGTAAGTACACCTGAGAAAACATATTTAGGGTTGTCAAAACTCACACTTCTTCTGATATGCCCGTCATTTTGGTCCAGTTGGTAATGGCGTTTTCAAACTGACAGGTGTAGATCAGGATGAGTACTAGCATGGTGTAAACCACCACAGACATCCAGAAGTACTTCAGGATCCTGCGCCACCATTCATAATGCACCTGAGGAGAACAAAACCACTCTGTCAAGGCCCCTTTGTCAAAGGAAAAGTTCACACAGAGATTAAACTTCTGTCATAATATTGTTGGCTATACATATATATATATATATATAAATATATATATATACAATTTAGAATAGAATAGGCAGCTTTTTATTAGTGATGTCAAATGATTAATTACATACAAAAAAAAGTTTTTGTTTACATGCTATATTTGTATGTGTACTGGGTATATTTATTATGTATATATAAATGAACAAACATACAGTATATACTTAGAAGATATTTTTATTCTTATATTTTACATTATATATACATTTTTTAACATATAAAAAATGTATTACTAAAATGAACAAACAATGAACATTTATTAGTACATTTTTTATAGTATTTATTAATCCTTGTTAATGTTAGTTAATGAAAATACAGTGGTTCACTGTTTATTCATGTTAGTTGAAGGTGCATTAACTAATGTGAACAAACACAACAGGCGATTTTTATGTGTTTGTAAATGCTGAGATTAGCATTAACTAAGACTAATAAATGCTGTAGAAGTATTGTTCATTCTTAGTTCATGTTTACTAATGTTGTTAACGAATGTTTACTAATGAACCTTACTGTAAAGTTTTACCATTGTCTTTTTTCTGTTGTATAAAATACATGATGACCTGTGCTGGCAAAATAAGACGCAATGATAAAATTTGAACAATTATTTACAAATTATTTTAATTTTCACAATCTCTATACATTTTTTAATAATAATAATAATAATAATAATAATAATAATAAATAAAAACTTCAAAATTTGTTTGGAATTGGACAAAAAATATGCCTGGGCTACACCTGTTTGAAATCGACAGAAGCAGTAAAGTTAATTTTGAGAAAAATCTGTTTTGAGGACGTTCCAAAATGAAATCTCCTAGCAACAAACCCCAGATTCAACCAGAATTGACATGTTTCTAAGTTTTTGCCCGTAGCTCAAAATCAGCCTGTGCACATTCCAGCTCTTTTTGCCAGCACATATTTTACCTTTTAGTACTTCAGTGGAGTGTGAACTGTACTGTACGTGTTTCCATAGTGTGTAGCTACTGTACAAGTCAAAAGCCCAACAAGCTTTCATGTTTTCTGGGGTAAGACAGCAGTGCAGCACCTGGTAAAGAGCCACGCAGGACAGAAACATCATCATATAGACGATCTTGTACATGACGATCTCTCCTTCGAAGCTGACGAAGAAGAACATTCCCCCGCAGATATAGATCCAGTATTTGACCAGCATAGCCATCACTAGTTTCCCAATCACATGCATCAGGTCGTTCTCATCCCCCTCCTCTTCCTCTTTGTCTTTTTCTTCCTCTGCAACCCATATAGACTCTTTATGATTATATAATTAATATAATAATAATATATATAATATTATACAATTCTTTTGCGGGATTATAACAGGATTTAATCTGTAATCTGTTATTAGCAAAACACCTTTTTTCTGCTCATCTACTTGGACGTCACAAAGAGCGGCTTCCTCTTCCATCTTCTCTTGTCTCTCCATCAAAGTTTGTCTGAGCAGCAGCCAGAAACTCAGCTGACACAGAACCTACAAACAATGCCAAAAACACAGTAGTAAACTATAACTATATAACCATCCTGGGGTTCTGTAGAATATTACATATGGTAGAAGTTACACTTTACCTATTTATAGAAAATATACGACTTCATTCAGACATTTGGGCTGATTTTGAAATAACTTTTTTTAAGTTTCAAGTTTAAGGTTTTTTTATGTTTCAATTTCAAATAACTTTTATTCTCTTTGAATACATAATAATAATACAAAGTAGTAATATAATAAAGTATTTCTGTGAGTTAAAGCTACAAAAGAAACATTTCTGATTATTATCAAAGTTATCAATGTGTAAACTGTGGTACACTAGCATTCAAAAGGTTCTGTCAAACGTAGGATTAAAAAAAACAACGTCTAAGGTTACAACGGTAACCCACATTCCCTGAAGGAGGGAACAGAGACATTACATATGGGGATCTCGCATGAGAGACCAATCGCCTTCGAGTCTTTTGGAAAAGGCCAATGAATATTGGCGTGCAA
>JAUMHP010000041.1:18971262-18981671 GCA_032361065.1 Enteromius trimaculatus | reverse complement strand
AGGAGGACGCAGGGGGAGCCGTCTCACGAATGAGCGGCGCCACCTCAACGTAGCGATGGACATGCGCCCGCAGTGAGGGCATCCATGAAAGCTGCCTCAGCGTGCTCCCGGCCCAGGCACATGAGACAGCGATCGTGACCGTCAAAGGAGGTGAGGAAACTTCCGCACCCAGCAACGCACGGACGCATAGACATTCCGGAGAACAACTATGAGACCGTGAAGAAATTGCACTCTTTTTTTGCAGCCTGGTTGCCCAGGGAGGACCTCTCGCGGCACCGCAGTGCACTCAGGTAGGTCACTCGATGGCGAGCAAAGGATCGGCTGCCACGAGCCTTTAAAAAGGCTACCGAATCCCGCGAGCCCCTGCTTGCAACGCCCAGATGGATCTCTCCTTGTTGCGGCAGACGAGAGAGGCTGAACTCGGAAGGAAGGAACTCTTTTTTTTTTCCGTGGCGTGAAGAATTTTTCTCCGGCAGACTCGAGAACCAGCATAAACTGACGGCAAGTGTTCCGAAAGCGAAAAGCTGCATGTGCAATCCAGCCGTGCCCTCTTATGCTCACGCTGTGATAAGGTGCACCTGGCTGTGATTATTGCACGCCAATATTCATTGGCCTTTTCCAAAAGACTCGAAGGCGATTGGTCTCTCATGCGAGATCCCCATATGTAACGTCGAAGTGAACTCGACTGAAGGGGAACTAATAATTTAACACAGCAGTCAGACAGTTCTGAAATTCAAACAAAGCTGTTCACCGTACTTAAATAAATATTAAATAAATATTCATGAAAAAAATATTCATAAAAAGTCAAATGTGTCATGGTTTAAAAAGTTTTAATATCAATAATAACCAACATTATTAATAAATAAGCAGCAATAATATTTGACAAATCAGGATTAATATTTAATAATGTTTTTTTCAATTTTTTTTTATATTACTTGATCATAATATTTCACAATAATATAGTTTTCCTAAAATATAAAAATAAATACATAAAATAAATTCATAACATATTTTTCTGAAATATAAACATGCATTTGATAATTTGGGGTGCAATTAATCGGGATTAACTATATGACAGGACTACAATATACATTTTCTAAATATTTTCATTGTATAATTGTTACCTTGGTGCTCAGTTCAGTGAAGGGCACCTCCATCTTCAGAAAGAAACCTGGCACTGGACTCAAGCGCTCAAAACACCAGATATACTGAAGGACCAGCAGCAGGTTCCCGTAGGCCACCATAAACGGTGAGGTCATCATGGCGTACTTCCTCCGGTCTCGTACCATCCACAGAGTACAGGACCACAGCAGAAAGACAAACGTGAGCCAGCTAACGTATGTTATACTCCACGCCTTAGAAATGAAGAAAGATCAATGGTGAGATGGCATGACTCATATTTGTATTTGTTGAATCACATACTACTCAAAATCTAATATAGGACAGAATAGTAAAAAAACTACTTTTTTACTGACTACTTTTTTTCTTGCAAGAAGAGTAACCATATAGGCAACCGAATGAAAAAAATGAAGTAAAATTTTTTTTTGATCTTCTCACCATCATAGCAATAAGAGCACAGATGTAGCTCTGCTTCATGACGAACTTGAACACTTTCACCAGAGCGCCTGGCGGTCCGCCCTGCTCTTCATCTTCCTCATCATCTTCCTCATCTGTCTTCTCCTCTTCCTCCTCCAGCTGCAAGTCCAAGATCTCATTTGTGTTTTCATCAGTCTTCTCTGTGTGGAGCATTAAAACACAGCACAGACAGTGGTGAGGTTTTAATCAGTTAGTCATGTTTAGAAAGTACCAGGTTATAGTGCAATTAGCACATTTGATGAAGAACTTGTCACTGGATGCCACAGTTTTGACCAGTTTTTGTGTTGTTGTTGTTGTTTTGACCAGCCTTGCTATCAAAGAAGCTAGATACTGTTTTAATTTATACTTCTGTTTTAATATTTTCTTTTTAGTTAAGTTTTTTACGGTTTTATTTTTTATGATAACCCAGGGTAGAATATACAGTTTAATTGTTTTACTAGGTGTTTCAGTTCAGGATGTGTATTTATGGTATCTCACCTTCATATTCGACAGGCTGATCCACTTTGTACTGAGGAGTGGAATAAATGTCCAGATTGACCGGTCCGTTCTCAATGGGCACAGCAGAGACGTAATCAAACGACGTCCCGTTTGAGTTAACAACCACTACCTTTACAGCAAAAAAAAAACAAACCAAAAAAACCTAAAATCACACAAGGTACAGATGCTATAAATGACTAATATCTGTCTAAAAGCTATTTATATATAGCATGCAAGATTTTTTTTTTTTTTTTTTTTTACAAAACATCAACATAATTTTTTTCTTTTCTGTCATATAATGGTTTAGGACATTCACTATCAAGTTTCACCCCAAAGTCACTGAATCAAGTCACAACAAGAGCTGCGTACACACAGACACAAGCTGCTAAAAGCTCAAATCAATCACACTATATTTGTCAACAGTTAAAATCTGCAGACACAGAATTACATAAGACTTGGCAAAACCACACAGTAATAGCAAACCTCCGAGGTGCTGTACCCGTCCTGAGTGGAAATCAGCTAAAGAGAGAGAGAAAGACAGCAGACGGGGCAAGGTGAATGTATTGATGAGCACAGGAGGGTCGATAACATTATACTGTTCTCTAACATCAGCGCTGAGCAGAGCAGTACAGCGGCACTATTCACAGATACACACCAGCACTCAGAGCTTTAATGCTGACGCTAAACTTTAACATCACACGGATACTACTGATGCTGTTTTTAAGACAACACACTGCAGCCCAAAAATATATAAATATATATAATAATTACGTACTAATTATTATACTTGTGATACTAGGCTTTTCATAACGTGTTGTTTCAGACTACAGAAATAAAAAACATCCATAACACAGTTTTTATCATTGCATTTAATCTATTTTAATTACAATTTATATCTTCAAAGGACAAAGGTTTTCTCAAAATGAGTTTGGCCTGATTTATATAACAAATTATTCTTAAAATAAAAAAATATATATCTTTACAGGCTGTTAATTTTTTGTTCTCCATTTCAGCAGCACTTGCTAAACTTAACAGTTTTATTCCCATCTAATAATTTATTCTGAGTGTTTTTACTGCGCGGTTTGTTCATATTTCATGAACACTGATATCTAGAACATTTTATTCCTGAAAGCATGTTAAAAAAATGGCTGTGAGTTTTTATCTCCACTTTGGCAGCACTTACATATGTCAAACTTAACATTTTAATTCCAATTGATATTCTAAGAGTTTTTTTTTTATAAAGATGCTCTCTCTTTTCTCACATTTCTTTCCTCAGTTTTCTGGTGCGCTTTCCACCAGAGCAGCCTTTTCCCAATGGAGGAGTGAAGGAAGCTGTTTCCCGCCGTGTCGTTTCCCTCGTTTATCTCTTCTTCCTCGCTCTCCTGCTGGAAAGAGATCAATAAACACAAACAGATTCAGTGAGTGCGTGAATCAAATTAAAACATGTATCGTGGAGCTGCTCACGAATGAAAACACAGAAGATGATGAACAATCTTAATGGAGCCATGAGATGAAAACAACAACACTGAACTAATATTTAATCGCATGAAGGCGGAACGACGTTTATCATTCATCATCGATCTCTTGGTGAAGTCATATTCTCATCATTTATATTTATAGCGACAAGAAAATCATGAAATTATGCTGTGATCAAACTCAGAGGCATGAGATCAATAAACTCATGCATGTGAGGTTTTGAAGGATTTTTAATTTTATTTTATTTTGATACTTTGTTTTCACTTTAATTTTCAGTACAAGTACTTTTCTTTTGTGTCATTGTCATTTTTTTGTCAGTCTAAAAGTATTCGTAGTTTATTCATTTTTATTTTATTAACTGCTTTTAAATTTTTGTATTATATTTTATATAAAATTTAGCATTTATTTTATTTAAATTATCCAAAAATATTTTAGTTTTATTTTAGTATAGCATATTTCTGTAGCTGTCTGTACTGTAGCTGTCCAGGTGGGATTATCTTTATCATAATCTCACTGCATTATTACAATTAATGACCAAAATAATGTTTGGAAATGTTGGAACTGATATTTCCAACTGACTGCAAAAGATAGAAATAACCCACTTTGCAAGTTCCAACTTCCTCATTAACAATGTTATAAACATGTTTGGCATGCTGTCCAGGGAGCCTGGCGGAGCCTGAGCCCTAGAGATTTAACCCCTACGAGGCGAGGGTTGGGCGGAGCCCCCGTATGTCCCCGTGTGCCCGCCGAGAGGAAGTGGGCTGTCCAATAGATTGCTTAAAAGGAGATTTGGTCTTGGTGACGCAAAAGGTTGTTACGAAAGAAGTAGGCTCTGGTTGGGTAGCTATAATTGCTGGAATAGGGTATCCCTGACTAAGCAAGCGTAGGGCGATGGTAGCAAGTAACCAAAACTCCTCATGGGAGAAAAAAAAAACCTTGTATAATAATGAATATACATGTTAGACACAGATATCTAATGTAAACAAAAAACTTTTATTTTGGATGCCAATAATTGTTATCCTAAAAATTCATTCAATTGAGACATATTTGAATATTTTTAACAAGAAAATTTCATTAAAATAATGATTGGGGTTTTTTGGCAGTGTGTACATCCAAATAGTATTTTAAATACACTTTAGTAGGCTCACCATGATCATGGGATCTTGCAACCACAGACGGATCAAGGTGGCCAGTGTGTAGTACAGCATCAAGAGCATGATGGGATTTACAAAATGGTGCCAGTTCAGACCACTGTTGACGGCAAGCTTCCAGGTGGAGGAACAGTCAGTCCGAACGATGGAGGAGATGCCAAACAAACTGGAGAGAGAAAGTCATTTTGTTTGAATGATTTCAGCTTCATCCTGCTTTTTACTCCAGCTGTGACTGGCACAGAAATAATCACGTGACCACAGCCCATGTTAAAGGAAAAACAGGAAGTGATGCGGAAAGCACGGCTTTCAACACTTCTACTCAACAGTCGTGCAGATCAAGGCGACAAATCTTTCATCAACTACAATTAGACCACAGACTTTTCCAACCAGATCACCATTAACTACACAGCCACGGCTGCTTTCACAAAGAAACACTGATGAACTGATATTACTTCTGTTCAAAACTGCTTTTACCAAGAAAAACTGATAAACATCAGCATAAAAGAGTGGGATTGTTATCCATTTCTATATATGAATTCAAACGGAAAAAGTAAACAAGTTGGCATGCTGTATATTTTTATATGTATATATTTTAAATCAAGTGTTAATGAATAATACATTTATTTGGTCAAGAAATGGCTTTATTAAAAAAAATATGCCAGTGGAGTCAGAAAAAGACTTAATTTAAAGGGAAACAAGATTATTTTTCATATCCAATTGTCAGACTAAAGTCACTTAATTTTAAAAAACCCTTAAAAAATGTAATATATTTAATATAAAGCTTTAAGATTTAAAAAATAGACCCATCTTGATGTAAGAGTGTAGATAATTGTACTGGAAAACAAGACGTGTATACTGATGAAGACCAGTACTTTTTGCAGTGTTAACATGGTGTTTGTGTATCTGACCACAATGCACTTCTAACTTCAGTTTGAGTCGACTTAATTAACCCTGAGATCACAAACACAATCAAATGCAATCCTTAGAAGTAGCTTTAAACACTGATTTGAAATACGAAACACGCCAGATGAAAAATCTGTAATTAATGATTAATAATGATGTAATATAATAAGCTAATATTCGTCTATTTTTGGGCAAATTACTTCTTTCATATTAATTTAAAAAAAAAAAAAGTGTAGAAATCTTTTCAATTCCACAAAGAAACAACAAGTAACATAATACAACTAGTCATGTTAAATAAATAATCATGATTAATTCAATATACACATTTTTGTTTACATCATTTATGTTTGTATACTTGTTTATTAATAAGGTATACTATATATAAATACAAACACATGCATGCATACTTTTAAGAAAAATATGTTATGTTTATATATTAAATATATTCATATGAATATCAAAATGTATACATGTAAATATTTTCAACATTTATGTTTGTGTATTTATATATACATAATAAATATATACAGTACACACACATATATATAATGTAAACAAAAACTTTAATTTTAAATGCAATTACTGTGATCGCGATTAATTGTTTGACGGCACTACATTAAACAGAAAATACTGACATAGAAAGACTGAAATAGTGTTTTCTTCTAAAACAAACTCCAATAATCTCCGATGACTGTTCAAAGGACCTGAAGAAAATAAAGCAGCATAACGAAGCAGATTTCCAGGCCTCTATGAAGTTAATGCTAAACATAGCTCTAATGGCCTCTCACAGCCCGAGCAAACGCAGTGGCTGCAATCGATGCCATGAAGAGCATCAAGGGCATGAGAGACGGAGCAGGAACAGGTGTCGAATCAGTCCTTCAGCACCTGCAGATCATACACAGATCTGAGAATACAGCTGCAAATATCAGCTGAAGGACACAGCACACGTCTGCTTAGTGTTTGCTGCCGCATTTTAAGGCTGATCCCAAAGCAAGAACTGATCTAAAAGGCAGTATAATTATATCTCATGGCCACATTAAACACACAGCAGTCATGGGCAGAAAGCATTGAGACGAAATTAAGACATTTTATGGCTTGTATTCACTCACTGTCTTTTCCACTGTGTGCAAATATATTTATTGTGACAATATTTTCATTATATATTTATTATATTGAAGAGTAGTTTAAGGACTTTTTTATTATAGCATAAATAATGAGTTTATGTACAATATGTTTTGCTTTTGATTTTTGAGTCACAGAAATTTTCAAAATATTTATGTATATATAAGTATAAGTATATTAAATATTTGGGTCTGTATTTGTATTTTTTTATTCAACAAAAATCAATTAAATTAATCCTATGTTTTATACTAGTGAATGTGAATATTAATGAAATTAAATGAAATTTAAATTAATTTAATTTAGAGATTAAATAGTCAGATGTTTCTTCACAGTCGTAAATATATATGACATAAAATAAACAATGTAAAATTATCTAATTTGATTTTCTACCCTCACAACACTTTTTAAAAACTGTTTTCTTTTTTTCATAAGTATTTTTGATTCAGTAATATTTGTTATGGTGTTGTAAGCTCACCGATGTTTGAGCTATAACACAATATTATGGCACTAACTTAAAAAATAAAATAAAAAGTAACTTAATAACTAACTTAAAAAAAATAAATATAAAATATATAAAATGGTCTTGTTAATCCCATCATGAAAAAATACTCTTTCAGTAGAGTTCTTAAAGTAAAACAATGAATGATTCATTTGGCTTCCAGTATACTGTACATACACTGCATATATGTATATGATCTGCGTGTAACTGCGGCTCGTTTGCAGCTCTTTTGTGGACTGACCTTTGTCAGAAAACACGAGAACAGATGGGACACGGGATCTTTTATCTGTCCAGACACAGGAAATAAAGCTGTGTTTCGCTGCAGGGCATGATGAGTATTTTCATTCTCTTTTTCATTTAATATTTAAAGCACACGGCATGTGCAGGTTAATATGCATATGATGACATTAAACATATGACAAATTATTTGAGACTGGTACTGTCGTACAAACAAAGTCCTCTTTTCTATAAATAATTAATAAAGAGCAGATTTGTTTTTGCAAAAAACATTTGTTTTAATGTTTTAAAGGCTTTAAAGGCTCATAATTTGTGACCCTGGAGGGTTATGAAAAAAAAATGTTTTATGACATTATGATTCACAAAACAGCTGATAGTTTAATAAATAAGTTTACATTGATGTATGGTTTGTTAGGATAGGACATTATTTAGACGAGATACAAATATTTGAAAGTTGCCCAAATGAAGTTCTTAACAATCCATTTTACTAATCAAAAATTAGATTTGGTTCTGTATTTTTTCGGTTTGAAATGTGCAAAATATCTTCATAGAACATGATCTTTACTTAATAATATAATATGCTTTTTGGCATAAAAGAAAAATACAATGTAGCGCTATTGCTACAAATATCCCTTATGGATGCTGGATTTGTGCTCCACAGTCACGTCTGATCAGGTTAAAACGCATCTGTCAAAATATCAGGTTAAAGCATAAAAGTAAACATTTTGTTTTTTATGACAAAAACAAGTATCCAAAATGTATAACTGTCCAGCAAAAGGAGTGAAAAAAAACATGTCCAAAACCCATTAAAAAGATATACCTATGCTATAAAATGCCTCATATATTGCAAAGTGTTGCAGTTCCAGTGTTGTAGGTACTGCTGCTGTCTGACCTGGTGTAGCTGTCGTTGAGACTGATGGCCTCCTGCAGGAACTGGAACTGGTTAGAATAGAGTATGATGAGGTGACCAGCACTGAAGATGGCCATGAGGACACACAGACAGCTGAAGAGCAGCTTGTCGAAGGTCTTACAGAGAGACCACCACGTGCACAGACCCAAGAACACAAAGAAGTAGACGGCCGAGGTCAGAGAGGGCAGCGTGATACCTGAAGAACACAAAACAGGCATTAGACTTCATTCTACTCGCAGACTTTTAATTAATCATGCTTTTTCATGCTAAATACTCATTTATTTGGTACAAAACCTTAGAAAAGGTAACACTTATTAACTATTAACTATGACTGTTCCCTCAATAATTTCTTAATTTGCTGCTTATTAATAGTTAGTGCAGCAGTTGTTAGGTTTAGGAATGGAGTAGGATTAGGAATGGATAAGGCATTAATATGCTTAATTACTACAAATAAATGGCAAATATTATAGTAATATACATGCTATAATAAACTAGTTAAGAGACCTTATTATAGTGCTACCATTAATTTTCCATCTATTAACTATCCATCTATTTGCATTGCGACATTATTTTTATCATAATTAATATACTTTAATATAAAGACCCTCTTTGTACAGTTTTTTTTTAAACGGACATAAAAATAATTACAATAATTATAATAATGATGCAAAATATACTTATTGTTACAAAAAAAATATTTTTTCCCCCAATAATTTTTAATATTTGATTTTAATTTTTGGTATTAAATATTAGCTGGACATGTTTGAACAGAAATATATGTAAATGTGAATAAAATATAAGAAATAAATTAAATCCAAAATTATTACATGGTGTGTTTTTGTTGTTTTTTTGGAAGAAATTAAATACTTTTATTGATTCATCTGATGAAAAGTGAGAGTGAAAACATGTAGAATGCTATTGTATGCAAAAGAAAATAGCATGGTTTCCACAAAAAACTGGGCAGCATAACTGTCTTCAACATTAATAGTAATCAAAAATGTTTCTGGAGCAGTAAATCAGTATATTTGTATGATTTCTGAAGGATCAAGTGACACTGAAGGCTAAAAATTCAGCTTTGATCACAGAAATAAATACAGTTTAAAATATATTCCCAAAAGTTATTCATTTTACATTGTAATTATATTTTTAAATATTAGGGCATTTTACAGCAATTTTAATATAATCAAATCTATGAATACATTAAAATTATATTAATATAATTGTTGTATTTTTGATCGAATATTGAGCAGAAGAGACAGATCATGGCTGAAGATGCAAATGATGGTTTATGACAGTTCATAATCATCTGAAAAGTAGTGTATATGAAAGCATCACACCTGTTAATCCCAGTAGAATGGTAACCACCACCTGTCCAGCAGTCGTGATCAGTTTACCGATGATCTCTTTGAGTTTGTTCGCGACTCCTGCGACTTTGCGCAGAATCTTCATCTTGGTGCTCTCCTGCACCTCCTCCTCCTCATCTTCCTCCTCCAGACCTCTCCCTTCTCCATCCTCTTCTTCTGCCTCATCTTCTGCATCGAAGTCTTCGTCATAGAGCATCTCATCATCGTCATCATCATCATCTTCCACTTTCTCATCACTCTCCTCCTGTGTTTGATCCCAGAACATAAGACTCATGCACATTTACTGAATACATGACATGTGCAGAGTACAACAGATGAAAAAATGTGACAGTACAAAAATAACACCAAAAACAGCGTTATGTTTTAAATCTTAACAAAAGCTAATGAACAGAAATGTTAATGAACAAACAATAATAAAAATAACAAACATTTTCCATGTTCAATTTCTTTTTCATATTTCTTTTTTTATTTTAAGGTAGAAATTTAGTTGTTTTTATCACTTTTATTAGTCTATTTATTAATTAGCTAGTTATTTAAATTATTATTAAACATTTTAGTTTTTTATATTTTATTTTGTAAAAGTGTTGGAAAAATTTATATAAATAAATACATAATAATAATAATAATAATAATAATAATAATAATAATAATAATAATAATAATCTTTCCTATTA
>JAUMHP010000041.1:18947560-18962540 GCA_032361065.1 Enteromius trimaculatus | reverse complement strand
TGTAGTAGTCGTGTCCCATTTCTTAGGGGAAAATATTTAACCCTTCCCCTTTTCACTTTATTTCAAGGGGCAAGGGGTAGGCAAAGGGCTAGAAAATAGAATTGGGATTGGGCCTAAGACTGTGTTTGCCTGAAAGAAGAAAGTCATCACACCTAGGATGGCTTCAGGGTGAGTTAAATACGGGAACATTTTTATTTTTCGGTGAACTATTCCATTAAATTTAGATACATTTACTATATGAAGTCTTGTTTTATGATCAATCAATTAATGAAAATAAAGTTTCTAATAAAAAAATATATAAAACTAAATAGAATTCCTGAAGATTCAGAAAAATCAACTTGATTCAAAGAGAAAACAAGTTTTCATATTTAATTTACTGATTTTTGCTTGAGCATTAACTTTATTTTATTCAATTTCTCAGAAAACTATTTTAAATGAGGGTTTACGATTCCTCAATTCTATTCAATTACAAACAAATCACTGATTTCATTTTGCCTGTGTTGAGTAATTGGCTAAATCCTGGAAGCAATAAATAATAATGCAATTGTGAAGGTCTAATTATCTGTAATTTATTAATTTAAGACTTTCTTCTCTCTCGCTCAATTATTGACATTTTAAGCCTTCATTTCTGGAACAGAAACCCTCTATGATGGAGCAGGAGATGGAGAAGATGTAAAAATATTACATCTGGTGGAGATGCAGAGATTTATTTGGTCCAAAAGTGACATTTGATGTTTGTCATGCAGATCAATAAAAGGAGACATTTTTTAATAAAAATTTCAGCTGTCATTCTGTGTTTCCCAATAATTACAGATTACACATTGATTTATATACTTACTAAATGTGATTCAAATATTTATACATTTATAAAATCTCATTCTGAACATTTCATGAATCAATGAAAATGTCACTGTTCAGCTCAATTACTGTAAAACGATTAACTCTAGCATGAACCTGCATTAACGCTGGAACTAGATCAGATGGTCTGTTATTTCCTTCAGACATGAGCATTACTCATCAGTTATGAATTACTAAGCCCCCAGGTCATCTCATACATGAGCAATGATAACAGGTGATGCTGATATTTTCGAGATGCTCTAAACAGGATGTAATTAGTTGTGGTTTATTTCTCAATCGTTTCCATCTCAGATGTTTGTGTCGTATGTCCTCACCGGTGATTTGTCTGAGCTCTCTGTGTTGTTCAGGAAAACGGATCGGCTCTCTGATGATGAATCTCCAAACTTCCCCACTCCATTTGTTCCACAGCTGGAGTCTGCAAGCGAAAACAATGGCATAAACTAACAGCATTACACCAATAACACACGCTTGCAGCTTGGGATAATATGGCTAAGTCATGAACACAGTAATATTACTCTATACACTCACTCTCACTCTCTCCACACACACACTTTTTATATTTGTGTGTGTGTATGTGTAATATATATATATATATATAGTGTATTTTTTATATATATATATGACATGTTTTAAGATCAGACAATTTCCCTTCATTTAAAACCGTTCAGATTTCCATTTTAGTTTAGTATTCATATAAATTTAGACAAATATTTCAGTATACAGACTGAATTTACCTTAAATATGCATGTATCTATTTGTATGTAGGGGCTTACTGGGATTCTGTTGCTATGAAATGCAGAAGTGAGCATTATGGGAGATGTACGTACTGGTCTTGACGGGTTCTGTGAGGGTTTTGGCCGGAGGTGCCTGGAGAACAGCTGGTCTCAGAACACTGCGCTGCTGTTCTTTGGGCTTCTGACTGGGAACGCCTGGAAAACAACCTACTAACGGATTGAATCAGAAACCAAACACCGCAGAATAACAGCACAAAAACAGCCTTAATAGAGATTCTCATGCAATAGCACATTATAAAACATGGTAAAAGCTTGTGCCATTAAAGTTAACTAAAACTAATAATCTTTAACTATAAATTGTTTTCCATAATCAAAATGAACCTAAAAATATAAATATTAGAAAAAGTATAAATATTAGATTCAAAATATAAACCATAATTAGTAACAGAGACAAAAATAATGACATGTATACAATAATAAAAACAAATATTGATAAATGTTAACATTAATATTACACATTCTATTCTAGTTCTTTTTAAAGTATATATTAATAATACAAATAATTTACACACAGTATTAAGATGACACTATCCAATATAATACTTCATAAAAACAGCTAAACATTGAAGCAAATTATCTTAATCTATTTAAGGAGCTTTCAAACGTGCAAGATGGCATTTTAAAAAAGGACTGAAAGAGGAAGTTTTACAGTCAGACGCACTGTGACTAATTTCCCTAAATGTTTCTTACTCCAAAAAGAGCAGATATACGGGTTGCATTTGTGTTTGTAGATGAAGTGAAAGATTCAAAGCAGGAATGAGTTAATCTTACCTGCGCTTGGGGCCTGGCCATGAATGAGTGTGGGAGGTTTCAACCTGAACCCGACAGGCTTCTCTTCTGAGACAGACAAACAGAAGCATAAACACTGAGATGATAAACCAAACATCCCTAACGCAAGCCCAGATAAGAGCTCTCAGATAAACAAACACTCAAAAGTTCATCTGTAACGCATGACGCAATGCCCTGCTGCCTCAAACACATCAGTCAAGAATAAAATGCGGCAATTAAGGCGTTTTCTGTAACACTGGGCAAGTTAAAAGGACATCTGATGCTTTTCTGCCAGACATGAGAAAAGAAACACACAGTATTGGACCATTTAAACATTTTTTCGATCTCATTTTTACAAACAGTATGCATTATATACACCACAAAGCATACACCAGTAATTTAAACACAGCGGGTCCACCTCTGAAGGGCCCACACACTGTGCTTTATCTCTGCAGCCTCATAACAGCTCTGACCACTTCCTGTTAGATCTTAGACCCCAACAGGCCTCTGGAGTTGTTTAAGCACATTCCTGACAGTAGCCGATACACATTTGTGTTTAGTGCGCTTGGCTAGGTTCGTGCTCGTTTTAAGAGACCAAAATAGAAGGCTGCCTTTAGATGCATGCACAGAACCTGTTATTTACATTACTCCATGTAACATTATCTAGAGGATGACAGATCTGATAACACTTCACAAATGTGCTTTTTTTTAAAAGGGTTTTATATATATAAAAAACACCAACTACGCAAAATCTAATTCCAATGTACTTTTAATTACAATTTATACAGAAAAAAAAGCTGATCGGCGTGCATTCTCCACATATAGCGCAATCTGAACCATTAACACATTTTGGCAAAAATAAAAGCCAGTATTGTACACGTCCAAGGCAAATAGGTGAAAGGTGAAAAAGGCAAATAAAACCTGAAAGATGTTAACCGAAATGTGCAAAAGCATCGCATTACAATAATGGGAAAAGCTCTGTGTATTGGGTGTAATCTCACACATACAGTCTATGATCGCAAGAACAACGTTTGCCAGGCAACTACACGGCCATCTGAGACTACCAGGATTAGACAACGAGAACTCTAAAACATGAAACGTGAAGTTATCTGCTTCTGCTATAAAACAAACTTTTAGGCCCAGTTTCAGACAGTTTTTTTATACACATGCCTTAAAAAAAGCATTACTGGTGTGCATCTTAAGACAAAACAAAGGCTCTGACATGTTTAATGATCAGTCAGTGCAAGTCTTTCAGATGAAACAGCTCAGATTTACATTTAATCTTGGACTAGACGTAAGCCTTGTCTGTGAAACCGGGGTTATCTGTTTTTGCAAATGAACTTTATATATAATATATAAAGTTCAAATAAAGTTATAAGTATATAAACTAAATACATAATCAGGGCTGCCCCAACACTTTCACTCTGCCCGTGTCAGTTTGAGTCTTCTTAAAGCTTAAAAACCCTGCCGCCAAGATGCTCCTCTGTCTGTCACGGATTATGGAAAGTGAAACTTATCTATAGGAGTGGTTGGATTTAATCATGCACTTTAAAATATTTATATAAAGCTTCTTTCACATTCCTATTTACAGCTTTATTATAATGGGTTGTATAACATACTGGGAGAAAAACTGTAGACATTTGAACACCCCCATATAGCCAAAACCGTATGCTCATAACACTGGATAAAAAAGGGAAAGAAAGAAATCTTATGTTCACTAACCCAGTCCAAACCACATCCACATGTGAAAAATGAAAAGCGCAGACTCTCACTCCTGAAGATCATATTTGAAAAGCAAATTGGATGTGTGCGGCGTAAACAAAGCCTAAGACTGTCAAACATGACAAAAACTGTGGATGGCCGCAGAACCCTGTAAATTACCCTGAGTAACAGATGTCCTAACCGAGACTGGCGTGATGAAGCATCTAGTGACAGGCAAAATAAGCAAAAACATATTTTTATATTTTGATTAATATCATTACAAACAGTTTTTACAACTGAAAACTATACTAAAAGCCCTCAAACCTCAGATAACATTTAAATATAGCTGGGCCTATGATGGTTTTAAAGATTTATGAATTTATTTGAGCAGCCTGAACATTGAAACTTGAGTAAAAACATTTTTTCGGATTCAAAGAAAAATACAAAAAGTCATGAACTTAAAAAAGGCTGGTTTGGGTTTCTATTTCTATTGCACTGTGACTAGAAGCTCCGCCCAATGTGAAATTTCATTGGTCCAAAGCCCTCCTCCACAATTGCATATAAAAGATCATTTGTTCTGATTGGTTGATAAAATTTGGTTTAGATAAAAGTCACCTGACATGGGACACACAATGGCTGGTTAGGACACAGTGTTAAGTTTAAATCTTTATAATCACCAGAAATGGACTGAAAAAGGCAGCTGGTTCTTACCTGGCTCCGAATCTGAATTTCCAGTTGGAGACTGGCATAAACTTGAGGGCATAAAGATATTATTCTTGGGAACTGTTGCAGGAAACAAAGAAAGGGCAAAAAAAACAGGATCAAATTGGAGTGTCTCAACTTCAGTAAGAAGTGACAAGGATTGCTGTAGACTCACCTGAATGTGACGGGGGGAACTGGGTCAGAGATGAGGTCCTCTCTCTCTTTACCGGAGGACAATACTCGCCATCATCTCGATCTGAATCTGGAGAGTATAAATCAATCAATAGCTTAATTTAACTTCAATCAAACTAAAACTAACGGAGCAATAAAAATCAGGACACAGTGCAGAGAACTGAAAATGCTTGATTTAAATTAGCTTTTTGCAATAACTAAATGTTGTAATACCGTCCTAACAATTTCTGTGCAATTATACTGAATTCTACCATCAACTGATGTGACTTCAGAAAAATTACAAGGAAAAAAACAAAAAAACAAAAAAAAGAGTAGGGCTGTGTAATCAATCGCATACATCTACTCTGTGGCACTCTGCATCACACTAGCGCCATTTTGCAGAATATCCACTAAACGTACTCTGTGGACAGTTCTGTGTCGGCCGTACCACATGGATGCTCCGTTTCTCTTCAAATCAAAGCATAAAAACGTGTAGAAAATGTATCGTGGCTGACAAAGGAGTGTACGAAGTTTGCGTGCAGTGGATACTCTTTCAAAATGGTAGACGCAGAAGAAAATTTTTTGAATAGTCATTTTTTTTTTTTTTTATTTGCGTACCAAAAAGTATTCTTGTTGCTTCATAACATTCATATTGAACCACTGATGGCAGATGGAAAATTGTGATGTTTCATACTTTACTGGATCCTTGACAGTTCAATTTACTTAGCAGTGAATGGGACATTCACAAGCCTCCCAGTTTTCATCTAAAATATCTTAAATGGTTTTCTGAACACAAACAAAGCTTTTAGGGGTTTGTTTTTGCAAGTGATTAATGACAAAATGTTTCTTTTGAGTGTGTAGTATGCATTTAAAGAACAGGTTTCCAAATGCTGAAATGCCCTCACCGTCAGGCCAAGATGTGGATGAGTTTGTTTCTTCATAAGAAAAGATTTGGAGCAGTGCATCACTTTCTTACAACTTCAGTGAATGGGTGCCGTCAGAACAAAAGTCCAAACAGCTGATAAAACCTATCACAATAGGGATGCACAATAATCATCGGCTGATATGTAATGTGCATTTCTTCAGTAAAGCTGGTTCTGTAATCAGCGGTAAAATGCCATCATGTGCAAGATTTCACACTGAGCAGCATTTACTACAAAGAGCTGTTGATAACTGACAACCTGTGCACATCTGCGTTTATTATCAGTGTAGATTTGTACAGCTCGTCAGTGAACAATAGCTGATTACCACTCCAGTCCATCAGTTAACATCTTGAAAACAAAAGCTGTGTCCTTGTAAGAAACAAATCTATCACTAAAGTGTTTAAACCATCGCTTCTGGACAAAATGTGAGTCAATAACTCCAGTGAAAGTCTCACACATCACAAATCCACCTACATGTTTGTTAAGAGTAGTTTAGGACTGCTTTTGTCTTGAATTTGTGCAGATTTCTCTCCTGATTTAGACAACATGACTTTCTCACAAAAGCAAGCAATATTATGGATAGAGGACTCGTTTAAGTTAAAAACGTCTTGATATAATTGTTTTTGACTTCATAAGATGTTAACTGATGGAGCGGTGTGGATTATTGTGATATTTTTAGCAATAGTTTTGGACTCATTCTGATGTCACCTATTCAACTGCAGAGCCTCCACTGCTGAATGCAAGTGACATGATGCTAACATTTTCCAAATCTGATGAACAAACTCATCTACATCAGGGAAGACATGGTAGTAAAAAAAATTTCATTTTTGGGTGAACCATTCCTTTAAATCAGACAATGACCTCCAAATAACTCTCAAACCGGAGTCTGGATGATACAAGCACATCTGCATCCTACAATATTTCATGAGACATTGTGTTAGCGTCTTACTGTCTGCATCTCATCACATATCATATACAAGTTCCTTTCCAGCAAAACATCATCAATGGGAGTTTACATAAAATATTAAAAACTCGAATCGTTTCATGTGCACAACGTGTTTGCTCCACGTCAGTGTTTATGTTATTGGCCGTTGAAGGTTTTATTTTCAAAGCAACAAATGGTGCATTTAATGATATTTTCAGAGGCTGTTTATGATGCATTAAAGGGGTCATATATGACGTGATTTCAAATTTTCCTTTCTCTTTTGAGTGTTACAAGATCGCAGTGCATAGATAAGATCCCTGAAGTTGCAAAGACTAAAGTCTCAGATATTCTTTATAAAAGTTACGACCTATGAGTTGATGACTCAAATATTAGACTGCGTTCAGTGCATACCCTGCAGAGCAACCTATGCTGGCTGTGCACTATAAAGTAGAGCAATTCTGACTCTGCAAGGACAGTCTGGTGCTTCTGTCTTACAATCTTTAAGTAAGTTTCGTTTTCTTATTATTTTTAGAACAATGAGCTTTGTACAAAAATCAAACAGGAGACGGGGCTTAGAGGAGAAACAAAAGTACAGTATGCGGAAAATAACGTGTTTTTTGCACCTTAAACCACCTAAACACATCACATTACACCAAATACACAAAATAATGTTCTCTTTAGCAACATCACATGACCCTTTAAAAATAATTGTCTTGCAAAAACCGCAAAGCAACATCTCACAACATTTACACACTCTTAAACATGAAACACAATTATAGCCATCAAAAATAAAGGCATATTTTGGCCCAAAAAAATGAAACCAGATTGCATGTGAAGGTGTCCAATTTCAAAAGAATGCACAACAATTTAACAAGTCTATGGCAAGAATACCGCAGTGAATATGCAAACGTGATTATACACATTTGCTTTTTTTCTGGGATACTGATTGATAAAGAGCGCACACATCCATTTGTCTGTCCTATGGATGTATACACGCACTGAAAGGAACATCTCATACGATAGATACATTTTAAGGAACAGACATGCTTTTGGTAAAACATAAATTAGTTTTTTTTTTTGTTTAGTTTTGGTTGTTTTTGCCACATCATAAAACAGGTTGGCAAAAAAGCAAGCACCCTGGACAAAACAGTTTGTGTACTGTCCACAATTTTAGCAGCCAATAATTTTTACTTTGAAACAAAACTTTTCAAACTCACCATCCCCATCCTCCGCACTTGACCCATCTGCGGATCTCTGGAAGAGGCAAAAACAAATTCATTTGGTCACACAAAGCTGGACCACATCACCGAGAAACACACTGTACAAAAGGAAACAACATCTTAAACATGACCGTCTCACTAGAGCCAAAACCATCCCGCTGAAATGCTGAGTTTGTTTAATTTGCTTAAACTGCTTCGGGGAAATCACATTGAGAGTGATTTGTATCTGTGCGCGTCAGTCGGCAGCTAAAAATTCATCTCGCTACCAGCCAAACTGGCCAGCTGAATTAGCAAAATCACTTGCCAATGATAAAATTTGGCAGGTACCAGGTGAATCGTTCATGCTTCGTCTGAGTGGTTATTGAAAAATGTCAGTTTTGTTATTGTAATAAAATTCAAAGCTAAATTAAATATTTCCCAGTAAGTGTCTTCCATCATAACATCCTCAGGGTATTATGGGAAAGGGGATTGTTTAGTTGGCAGCTATAAAATTCACAATATCAAGGCTTTTAAAATCAGCAGTTAAAGCTGCAACATAATTTCTAAGCCAACAAATGGAAGTGCAATTGCAACCAATAGCTTGAGTTTGTAGTAGGATTTCCTTTTGGATGACAGAATGGGGGACAAGTGTGTTTAAAACTTGTTTTTGCAATGCTGTTTGGTGCCTCTTTGAAATTGCACAATGCCATTAAAGCTGGAGATGGACTAATAATTGGTTTTATCAATATTGTAAAGGGCAGTTCACTCAAAAATTAAATTCAGCTTCAAAGAAGGTGGAGTTTCAGAACACACCCTCCGATTGCGAAGCCACCTCAGACCAGCGGTGGCTCAAAGATGTTTAGGAGCCAAAAAGTTTGCTTTGGTCAGCCGATTTGAACCGCCAAAATGAACTCAAAACGCACTTCGTTTTGGTCTGATTTTGTTCGAAATGACGTCATTTCAGATCGTTCTGTGATTTGAAGTGTACCGGGCCTTTATACAGGTTTAAAACAACTGATACTTTTCATTTTTGAGTGAATGACTGCTTTAGGCATTTATTATCAATTATAAATTATAGTGGATATTTGCTTTTAAAATATTGGATACATCAATACATGGTACCAACTATAATACTGAGTTTACTAAACTTAGTGAACCTAAAAACACAGTTTAGAGATGAGGATGGTCAACCAAAAAACTAACCCTAGAGTGACCAACAAATATTCCTTCCTGTATACCTAATAATTTAAACCGTACTAAATTTACATTTATGCAAAGTGCAAAGATTATGCAAAGACTTAATTGTGGTTTTATTATATTGCTCATTTGAAAACACGACACTTTTTTATATTATTTTGCCTATTATCAGTGTTCTTCTTGCTGCTGCTAAAACATTAAACATCAGTTCTGCATATTGGTTTGGATACAAATAATCAGCACTGGTTGTATGCATACACTCTTAGAAGAGATTAAACCTTTTAATGTCAAAAACAGAACTTTCAAGTGCAAATTTGAACTTTACCTGGACTCTGCAGTTTGCCTATCAGCCCCGGATTGGTGTGGAGGATTCAACATTTATATGCTTAGAGCATATACATATCTTGAGGAGCCAGGAAACACTGTGTCATGTTCTTTGACTTCTCCAGTGCTTTCAACACCATCAAACCTGAGCTACTCAGTAACAAGCTTCTGGACATGCGAGTGGATGTTTCCCTGGCAACTTGGATTAAAAACTATCTAACAGGTCGTCCACATTATGTGAGGCTGCAGAGCATCACTTCAGACATTATCGCGAGCAGCACAGGGGTCCCTCAAGGGACAGTCCCGTCTCCATTTCTTTTCACACTCTACACCTCAGATTTCAGACACTGCTCACAGCCTTGCCATCTGCAGAAGTTCTGAGATGATTCTGCTGTAGTGGGCTGTATCAGAAGAGGCCACAACTGAGTACAGGAGTGTGCTTAAACGTTTTGTTGAGTGGTGTGGACTAAATCACCTGCAGCTAAATGTTTCAAAGACTAAAGAGCCGGTGGTAGATTTTAGGCAGCAGAGGACTGTTCCTGACCCCATCAACATCATGGGCAGTGAGGTGGACCGTGTGGAAAGCTACAAATATTTGGGTGTTCACACAGACAACAAACTGGACTGGTCAAAAAACACTGATGCTGCATACAAAAAAGGTCAGAGTCGCCTTCTCAGGACAGTCCTTTAATGTATGCAGAACCATGCTTCAGATGTTCTATCACTCTGTGGTTTCCAGCGTCATCTTCTCTGCTGGGGTAGCAGATTAAAATCAGCTGATACCAACAGACTCAACAAGCTCATCAGAAAAGCGGGCTCTGTCATTGGTGTGGAGCAGGAGTCTCTAGCTAAAGTATCAGAGAAGAGAATGCTGAAGAAGCTTCACTGTATAATGGACAACGCATCACATCCCATGCACGAGTCACTGATGTCACACAGAAGTACGTTCAGCCACAGACTGAGAATACCCAAGTGTAAAACTGAACGCCACGGGACTTCATTTATACCAGTGGCCATCAAACTCTACATGTCTTCCTCCTACATTCGGGAGCTGTTGTGACAGCATGTTTACAGAAACATTTATCTTGTGCAATAACTTCACTACCCAAAACGCTATTTCTAATATTATGTGCAATAAAAATTAAGTGCAATAATTATCTTGTGTGCAATAACAATTATTCAGTCAAGTCAAGAGACAACTCTGCACTTTTCTGTACAGTCAGTATTTTTATTTCTCTCTTATATATGTACAGATAAATTTTTTATTCTATTTATATATGCAAGTTGACTTATACTGTATTTTTATTCTGTTTATCTTCTTATGTCATTGTATCTGTAGAAATATGCAGCCACTGGAGAAACAATTTCCTTCGGGATTAATAAAGACTACTCTTACTCTTATAACTATAATTTTATGACTCTTGTTTTAACAGAGACTGGAACTGATGGAGACATTTTAATAAACCTATCTGAGACTACCAAATCTTAAATATTTCCAAAAAATTGAAGGATTAAGTTAAATTCATAAGACTACAAGAAAACCTAAAGACTGAGATGCCAGCAAGACCACAGACTCCATGAGTAAGTTACTACTCTGTTTTAAAAAATAAGTGTGGGCACCTGTACTTATTATTTTTAACTATTATAATTATTTATTGGGATGTACAGAAGACCTTTTCAAAGAAAGAACTACCATTTTCTCACATTTATGCATTTGGTTGACATTGTTATTACACAGCAACTTGCATCATTAATGTGATGCTCAATTAGGTGTGATGGTCAGGTGCCCACACGTTTAGCTAAACTATATTGTTATCTCTGCAAATCATTCAGCTGTTTTTACCATACTGTCACGCACCTTTCTGCAAACTTTTGTAGGACTTCCTATTAATATTTCATCTGGATCAATCTCAAGACAACATATTGCTTGGTAATAGCAACATATTAGTGCAATTTATTTTTTTTTGTTGACATGACAACGTCTGTTTGAACAGATGTGCACCTGCACTTGGTAATTTCCACAGTGCAGGTAGTTTATAACTTTAGAGAATGATTTTCTCTATTTTCAGGTAAACAACAGGCAAACACAACAAGGTGTCTTCAGCCCTTGATACCAAATACCAGTTCTTGAGAGAAAAAAAAACTGAAATCGTTGCAAGTTCAGAGAAGTAAGAAAACGGAGCAGGAGTCCATCAAGCCACCATTGTAGAGGCAGGTTTGCTAAAATACTTCAATACAAAAATTGTTTTATTATGTAAGCATGCTTAATGTATATTTATTTATTTTGTAGATGGAGGATTTATCTCTCCAAGATTTGCATCAAAAGAGGTCAAGGTCATTTGGGTTAAATGTCGCAGACTCTGGCGGCACAAACAGTGATCAGCGAGTGCCACTGAAAAGAGCAGTGGGGTAGATATTGTTACGGAGTTGGATGTAGAAAGCAAATCTGCGTTGATTTCTCACATAAAGGTAATAAATCACTGATTTGCTTGGTTTAGTTTTTCATGACCACTTGCCACCCTCTCTATTAGGGTTCCCTATTATAATGATATGATAGTTTACAATGCCTTTTCTTTCTTTTCAAGCCTGTATTACTTTGTGACAGGTGCAAAAAAAGTCAAATTATACACACCCAAGCCTGTGCTGTTTGCAAAGGGACATGTCTGGCATGCAGAGTCTCTTCTGGAAATAATGATGGAAGTGGAGGAGGAGGACTGTGCAATAGACGATGTGAACACAGCTCTACACTTCATCTTCAACACTGAATATGCTTCAAATCTGAGACAACCTGATATTCAACTGTTTAATGTATCATGACGCCAAAACTAATATGCCACCCACAATGGCCTTATATATAATTTTATTATTAAGATCATTTTTTGTGTGTACATTTTTGTGTACGTATAGAAATGCATTATGTTGATTTACTGATTTATGTTTGTTTGCAATAAATGATTTATAATAAATTATGAATGAAACCGTTTATGAATAATCTGTCTATATAAGGAAAATGGATTAGTAACATATAATAACATAAAATAATAATAATGGCAAAGTTATTGCTATCTAGCAGTAGTGGACAAAGTAGTTGTAATTCGTTACTATACTTAAGTACATTTTTACCGGAGCAGTTTTATTTTTAGCAACTTTTACTTCACTACATTCCTCAGCAAAGGATCGCACTTCTTACTTCACTACATTTCATAAAACATATCGTTATGTATCACGTGCTCCGAGCGATTCATTAACAAACTGATTCTTTTTAATGAACCTGTTCAATCGGTTCGCAAATCGCACCAAACGATTCACTCTCGAGTTGGAAAGATCCGATTGCAGCTGTTCTCGATTCGACAGCTCACTGATTCAAACGATCTGTTCAGAGCGAGTCTCCAGTGAACCGAACAACACGCAACTGATGATGCGTAAAGTTAACATTAACTGAAAATCATATGTAGGTAAAAGTTGTCAGTTTGTTACACAGCAGTAAAGGGTGATCTAAAGTCCACGGAAATGAATGCAGACACATCTACATCAGTGTCTTCAGGTCAAAAAAGGTTCATATTCCCTGCTGCTGTAATGTTAGCAGTTTTATTAAAATGCTAATGTTATGCATTTAGCCCTATGACTGTTTTTATATATTTTTATCAACGATCTATTTTTATATTGTTTGGATCAACTAACTGAGTAGACAGATAAAACTGTACTAAAATATACTAAAAATAAGTAGGTCTAAATATTGTCATCTGATGCTGATTGTTTAGCTAGTTTTTGCTAAGTCGTTTTTAGATAAAATATTTTTCCTTCAAATGTTTATCCTAACTTATTCTCATGTCATATATAAAACTTTCTGCAAAACAATAGCCTAAGCTTCAAAACACTTTTTTCTTACTGGTGAAAATTAAGCGGTAAAATCGATTCTCTCTCAGGAACATTGCAGTGTAAGCTTCACAGTGAACATTACTACAACATGCTCGTCAAAAATCTAATATTATTATAGTAATATTATAAAATATTATAAAAAAAATATGTGATGTATACAATTATGTAGACTGTATAAAATTTCTAAATACATTTTTCAGTACTTTTTTACTTATGTAAAAAGTACTTTTGTACTTTCAATCGAGTAAAATTGAAAAAGGAGAACTTTTACTGAAGTTATATTTTATTGTATGTATCTGTGCTTTCACTCCAGTACTTGATTTGTGTACTTCGTCCACCTCTGATATCTAGACAAAAGTTAAATAAAGAACCCATGAGGGTCATTAATGCATCTTTAAGTTAAGATTCCAATTAGAACGTTTTCAAAAAGGTAAAAAAAAAAACTTTAAGGTTCCCCCACAGTTGCAATCCCCAGGAACCTCCTTTTTGAACCTTTTCTTCTAAGAGTGTACACACATATGTAAATAAATACTGTTTTCCAATTAGAGTCTAGGCAAATGTTGCAACAAATAAAAAAAATGGGTTTGACAATTTATTCATGAAATATCCCTTGAAGAATCAGAGTGAACAAACCTTTTGTGCTTTGTCCTTTTGAAACACGAACACTGGAGGAGCTATGGCAGGCTTCTCTGTTAGAAAGAAAAACAGAAAGAAAATGATCAGGGAACATGGTTTAAATATATACGATCCCTGTATGCCTCTCCAAAATCCTACATTAAGCTAGTGTTTCAACTCAAATTTTAATTTAAGCAAGAAAACAGTTAAGCTACAATGTACTAATGTTACTTGTCCAATCGATCCAAGTTTCCGCCTACATTACACACAAATATCCAAAGTCATAAGATAATCATTCACAAAATAGGTCATTTCCTAAAATGGTTTATTTGAGGATAGGGCATGACGCAAACTGACCAAAGGCATCCAAAGCAAATGCTTAACGCCATATCTTAGTTTAACGACCAGAGATCCACGTCCACTCGGTCAATTTTAAGTTATTTCTCCCTGTGTTAAAGGAATAGTTCACCCAAAAATAATAAAATCTGTCTTCATTTACTCACCCTCGAGTAGGTTCACACCTGTAAGAAATTCTTTGTTCTGATCAACATAAATGAAGATATTTTGAAGAAAGTTTGCAACCAGGCTGTTTTGGTCACCAACAGTATTTTTTTTTTCCTACTATCGAAGTCTGGTTACAAACTTTCTTCAAAATAGCCTCCTTCATGTTCGGCAGAACAAAGAAATTCATACAGGTTTGGAAGTCAAGGGTGAGTAAATGATGACAGCATTTTCATTTCTGGGTGAACTATACCTCTAAAGGCAAAAATTGACTGACAGCTTTGCCTGTAGAAAATAAAGCAAAGAAATGACATGCAATCTGTAACAATTTTGTAAAAAGAATTATTAATGCACTGTAATTGTTTTATTTAAAAATTGAAGTCATCTTTACAGTGTTGATAAAGGGGGTTTGAAACCTTTACT
>JAUMHP010000041.1:18937073-18947460 GCA_032361065.1 Enteromius trimaculatus | reverse complement strand
GGTCAAAAACATTTTATATATATATATTGTTTTTTATTTCAAACAAATTCATTTCATGTGACTGCATCGACACAATGATCGGAGAGTGGTAAGCATTTATCATTTTTATTGTAAAATTGAAAAAAGAAGAAAGACAGAAAAAGCCCCAATAAGCATCATTTATACATATTATGTCTGAAATGATAAACTTAAATTCATACATAAATAAATAAATAAACCAAAGCAAATTATTAAATTCTAATAATAAAAACTAATCAAATAAATTAATGAGCGAAACAATAAATAGATCACCGTAATTAAAACCTTTTACACATTTAATTGTCAAAGCAGCAAGTTCAAGAGGGAAGATAATGGGACAAACTGGTTTGTTGTTGTCCAGAAATGAAATGAAACGGAAGGTTTGCTCCTTTACACCTCCAGAGAAGGGTTTTAAACTTATCATACAGATGTTACGGGAACATCTGGCCGTGTCCCACACTTCCCTCCATAGCATTTAAACATAGATTCATTATTTAGCTTACATCTGTTTGTATATTGTGCTAAGGAACCCTAAGATATAACACAATCGTCCATAACAAAGCCGACCCGAGTTGTTTTCTGCCACCGGTTAAATATATCCAGGTCGTGTTAGACTCGAACTGATCCTGGATCAGTCGTGGCAAAAAAAAAACACTGGGAGCTTTTGCGCAATTCCCCGTTGTACCTGAAAGAAGCGTTCTGTGCTATCAATATTCCCAACAAATACAGATTTCATGAGCCCGTCCCTTCGCATTCGTCACCTCCACATATATAAACAAAACCATTCATAAGAATATCATACCAGTAGATTACTCTATAACCATTTTCTTCTGTACAAAACATTCGGAGTATTGGCTGGAACAAATCATTCCATCAAAGACGCGGGAAAAGAAAAGCAAACGTGGATGGAAAGCTTGAGGTTTGTATGTTCGGATACTGTATGCAGCGTCGGCTCTAGCAGAGGACTATGGCAGTATATGGGGAGTATGAAGGAGGAGGACATGGCTTAGTTCAGGTAGTAACATTGTATGAATAAAAAACACAGTTTGTAAAACATACTCCCAAAATAGCCCGAACCCTGAAGAGCGTGTCCAGCGAGTCCAAACGCAGCACTATGTCTCCATGATATCCTTACTGCATGATAATACGCTTAAAAAAAACTACAACTAGCGTGACCTCCGCTAGTCACCTTGAAGCTTTGACCGTTACCCGAGGAGGTACTGGTTGAAAATTTAAAGCAAAAAATGGTGCATTTTTATGTTTTCTATGTCTTTTACTACAAAAATGTCTCTCTACATCTCTAGCAATTAGCATGCACAAAGAGTGATTTAAATAACTATAGGCAGGGCAAGCTATGAAAGAAGAACTAGTTTTCTCTTTTTTTTTGGCAATAAATAGAATAAAAATTGAAATAGAGCATGAGAATTCATGTTTGTACAGCATGTATGTTAGTATGAGCCACAGGTTTCGAAACATCCGGACAAAATAATTGCATGTGCCACTGTGCATGGATCAGCTGCCGCACGGCTAGGAATGTTCTATAAACGGAATACTATAGAATACACTGTTTAATGGACACTGCATACGGTTTTTTTTTGTGTGTTTGTCAGTCTGCGATGCAGTATGCAATAATACACTGTAAAAATTGTTTTTCAAAATTGTCAATAAAAATAACTGTAAAGTATGTTTTACAAGAAAATATCAGTATATCATACTTAATAATTAATTAATAATTGAGATATATGTATATGTGTGTATACATACACACTGCCCTCCACTAATATTGGCAGCCTTGGTAAATCTGAGAAAGGTGGCTGTGAAAACAAATATGCATCGTTTATCCTTTTGATCTTTCGTTCAAAAAATTTACAAAATTCTAACCTATCATTTAATTAAAACAATTGAAATGGGGTGAAAAGCTCATTGTAAAATAAATGTTTTCTCAAATATTTGTTGGCCACAATTATTGAATTTTTATGAGTACAATATCTTTGAAGTATATTCCTATTCATATTCACAATTTTGAGCACTTAAAATTGCTGATTATGAACATGAAAATATCCAGCCCTGTCTTCCTGTTTCACAGAAAGAAATATATAGGAGGGAAAGCAAAGCCCAAAATCCCTTAATCATCAACACAATGAGAAAAAAAATACCTAATATATTTCTTATATGCTGTAAAAGATAATTGAGCTCCACAAAATAGTGAAGTGGCTTTAAGAAAAGAGCTAGAGCCGTAAAAAATCCAAAACAAACATCAAAATAGACACAAGAATTAGTCTCTAAGCACAAAATGAAGCGTTTGCCATGACTGTCCCAGTCCTCTGACTTGAACCCTGACTGAGGTGAACTAAAGAGGAGAACCGACATGGAGCTGGTAGTCTAAAGGGTCTGGAGTGATTCTGGATGAAGGAATGCTCTCTTTTCTCTTATCAAGTGTTCTGCAAAATCTCTTCAGGTATTAAAGGGGAAAACTCAGAGCTGTTATCTTGGGACGTAGCAATAATTGTGGTCAACATGTATTGGAGAAAAATCATCATGAGTTTTTTTTTCCCTATTTTCAATTGTTTTAATTCAATGGTAGGTTAGAATTTATAAATTTTTTGAATGAAAGATCAAAAGGATAAACAATGCAGATTTAACAAGGGTGCCAATATAAGTGGAGGGCACGGTGTATATATATATGTATATATATATTTGAATTGTTTTTATTTTTGCCAGTGCAGTCAAACAATTAATCGATCCAAAATATTTTTTTTGGTTTACATAATATATGTGTGTGTACTATGTGTACTTATTATGTATAATATAATAATACACACACACACATGCATGTATACATTTCAGAAAAATAGAAAATATTAATATATTATATTTATTTATAAGTTGTATGACTATAAATATAGATATTTTCAAAATATATACTGTATATATTGTGTGTTTTCATATATACATAATATATATACACAGTACACAAAAACTTTTATTTTTATTTTACGATTAATTGTTTGACAGCACTAATTTGTGCTTTAGTCATTTTCTTGTGTTTTCACTTTTATTGTGTGTTTTCTTTTATTCGATTACTATTTACTTTATTTAAAAAAACAAAAATGTTTTATGGTTTTGGTTTTAGTTAACTACACCAAAATAATTAGACAGTCGATATCACAAAAAGACATGGCAAGCAAGATATTTCAATTAAATATGAAAGTTTGAAGTAGAAAAAATGAAATTGTATTTTCTTTTAAAACATGCTCCAATAATATTAGCTACTAAAAATAGTTAATAATAATCTTATTTGTTATTAGCAATTTCAAAAAGGTATTTCTTACAGTGTATAATACTGTAATATTTTTATTTATTTTCTGTGGGTTTGCTAGGGTATTGCTTTGGCATACTGTGTTTTTGAAAATGAAGTAGAGAAAAGAACAGTATGCATCCGGCAAAAATAGTATGAGGAGTTTGTTAGTGTGCTTTTCCAAACACATCCATGATCTCACTGGGCCCTGGTTTAGATTAATATCATAGTTATGATCTCATCACTTAACAGTTCTAAGATTTAAAAAAAAAAACAATGAATGGAAGATGTAGAAGTGAACAGAATTGTGCCCTTGAATGTTGATTATATAGTGACCTTCCAATGTGATCATCTGATCAGTGTTTAATTGAAAAGCTGCTCCGTCCCTGATTACTAATTTAATTTCAGACAGACAGATGGCAGACGGCCCGCTTGAGCGATAGGAACTGGAATGTTTATGCAATTATTTGTCATATGTGTGTGTGTGTTTGAGGACCCTACTGGACTATTGGATGGATATTTTTATTGGTCATTTCCATATTAGGGATGAAAAATAAGTTAAAGTCTATTTTAAGACCATTACGATTTTCTTTTTTTGGCAGCATTATTTTTAAAGACAATTAAGCACATTTTGTACCAAATTCTCATTAAAATATTTGAAATTCATGCTCATTATATATAAAAAAAATGGGAAAATGGGAAAATGTGCTTAATGTACTAAAATCCCTATACATGTGTATATATGTGCATGTTTATGTGGTTTATGAGGACACACATTTGTATAACATGGGTATGACAGATATTACAATATGTAGGTGTTTTATGAGGACATTTTCAGTGTCCCCGTAATTCAATAGGCTCAAAAAACATACTAAAAGGTGTTTTTTTGAAAATCTAAAAATGCCTGTAGTTTCCTGTAGGTTTCACAAAAAACCAACGTGTGTGTGTGTGTAATAATGTTTTACAATTTGTTTTAAATGCATTTATTTGTGCTATACATATATATGATACATACATTCAAAGAAATCTTGCAAATTATTTAAATTCTTAAATTATATTTAAGGAATTTGTTAAATGTATTATATCATATATATATGTACAGCATCAAATATTTAGTTATTTTTCTTTTTATTTATTTGCCCATATTTAAAGTGAAACCTGTCATAACTTATTCATGTTTTGTTTGGACACATCAGTCACATCAACCATACAGCGATCCACCTGTCAAAACTTGGCTAATTCCTGCCTTAATATTAAATCATGTACTATGTTTGACCTGTCAAGCACTCAAAATCCACTTTGTCCCCTGAATATTAAACGAGAGACTGACCACTTTTCAGGATCCAGAGTGAAATGCGCTGTCCAGTCATATTAGCCTCAAGAATGTAAACTCCTAGACGAGAGGCAGCGTTTCTCGTTTCCTGACCAAATACTAACGGGACGACGGCACAGAGAAAGCATCTCTTGTTTGGATTGGAGGAAATTGTGCTGTCCTGGCACGTGGCACATTTGCACAGTCGACTGATCACGGCAGGCTATACATGAAAACATCCTGCTATCAACGTAACAGGTTTGGTCCTAAAAAGTTAAACAGTTTCTGTGGGTCAAAACAACTGAGCACGATGCCAAGTCAACACGAAACACCATTTGCAACCCTTCCGCAATGTGCCGTATGTTTAAGTAAACACGAATGCATTTAAGCATTTGCAATTATGTGCACTGCCGAGTGGCTCAAAATAAGACTAGAATGGTGTATTCAGAAAGCAAACGGGGGCGATTTTGATCTCATGTTGACAGTAAAATAAATACATTATCATGTTTTGCAGTAGTGATGTGGCCTCGCTGGTTTGTTTCTATATGTTTTCACCCCTAAACACTATTTTTCATACATTTTTGTTCCTTTACATCACTTCTGTTCTTTTTCTTGGACGTTTAGGCCGTAACTGTGGCCTGGCTCTACATAAGTACTACGTTTACATAGGCATGCACAATACAGTGTAACTATGAGCAATTACGAAGTTCATTTAAGTGTAATCACACATGAAATACCTGAATAAAGCATGAACAGAGGAGAACTACTGTCTTTAAAAGTGTCTCTCAAGGCTATAGAAATGTTCAGAGACTGCTTATCTCTCTGTGTGCTGTGTTTTATGGTTTTGATTTGTCTAATATAAATGTTCTAGAAGGCCCTTCTGGCAAACAGCATATCAGTGTAAGCCGCTGAAACAAATTCAAAGCTTTACTATGGCACGTTTTAGGCTGCTTCTAAATGAAAGGTTTTCCTGAAGTCTATCTCAAAACAGCCTGTTCTCACAATGGAAACCTGCAAAACTTCTTTCTGTGGCTGTTTTTAACCTCATTTGGGAGGATTCGGTAAAGCCTCCGTGTTTGGGGAAAGCAGTACAAAATTAGCTGGAGCTACAGTTCTGTTAAATAGTTTTAAACAGTGATCGTGTTGTATGAAGAGCATCAGTTTTATCGCTGCTATTCAGCACTATTTTAAACTAACATACATAATGCAATATATGCATCAGCAGTAAGCAAGCAAATATACAATGTGATAAAAACATAGATGACAGTAAAGAAAATAAACAGATCAATGGTCTGTAATGTAAAGGTAAGACTTGTTTTTACTAAATAAAATAAAATAACCCCCCTCCCACCTTAAATAAATAAACAAGTAAAAACAAACAAGCAAACAAAAAGCAATAAATAAAGAGTAATGTTAATGTAGGTTTTGCTTTTTTCTTAGGAAGCTGACAAACAAAATATAATAAAACCAAATAAAATATAATAAAATAAACAAAAAACAAATACATTTTAAGCAATGTTGATACTTATTGAAATAATAATATATAGTAATAATAAAATAAAACTTCATTACATAAAAAAAAACTGATTAATTGTTGGTGGTGTGTACTGTTATTTAATTTTTAAAATAATAAAATTAAATAAAATTAAACATTGAGAGTAATGTTGACATAATCCTTGTTGTGTACTTGGTAAGCTGACCAATAAAATTAAATAAAACCAAACTAAGTAAAATAAAATTAATTAAGCAAAAACAAATAAATTGTCAGTTACGGTAATGCTTAATAAAATAAAATATAAAATTTAATTAGATTAAATTAAAAACAGATACATTGTCTGTAGTGTGTACTGTTGTTTAATTAAAAAAGTACTAACATAATTCAATAAACCTAAAATAATGTAGATAATTAAGAAATCCTCAGTTTCAATGTTAAAAACAGCCACTGGTAGTTTAGGTGGTGCATGTTTCCTTGTGAATCTGTGTAGCTCAACAACAAGAGCTGTTTTGGCAAAAATATCCATGTGTGGTTATGCATTAGCTGTGGTCATTTGTTTACAGTATGATGCATGAATTAAACGATATCGCAGTGAATCGAATGCCCTGTTCTCCACCACGCAGCTTTCCGAAATGAGAGGCGGCAATGAACAGCAATTAAGAACGTGCCCAAATCAATATCAACACACTTCATAGTCTATAACAAGAGCCTAAAATACCCCACTAAAGATTATCTATCAATATCCTTTTGCGCCCATAACCTGGAAATTAGTTTTTCGGCAAAAGTTTTTCAATAAAACACACCCCAAGTCCCCGTAAACCTACACTATATGCCCTGAATTAATTGTGTCTAACTCTTAATTGGCATATTATATGAAGTAGCATGTATGTAGCATAAGATAATCGTTCAGTGGTAATATTGTACACGGTTACGGTACCGACAGAGATGAAAAAGATTTGGTCCTCTGGTCCCTAGGGGTGAGAGAAATAGAGTTTGTTATACTTCATCAGTGGCATATACACCTTTTATCACTAAACCCTCATTATTCCACGTGACTGAAAGCTACGGCTGTCTTTTGATATGTGCATGGATCCGTCTTTTGCTTTTTAGCCAACTCTACCAGTCCCGGCCATGCTCGGTTCTTCCAAAGTGTTCGGTATGTAGCGTTTTTCCAAAAGAGAAAAATGTTTGTCTTCATCGCTGTCGTCCCTCGTCTTTCATCGCCGTCCAAACACACGCTTTCGTTAAATGCGATATGCTTCACTCCCTTATGCGCTTGTTTTTCCACTTTGTTTGCTTCTTCGTGTGTTTTTCTTTTTTGTGTGTGTGTGTGTTTCGTTTTTTTTTTTGTTTAGTCTTTTTTTTTTCTCTGTGTGTTAGTTTTTCAAGAAAAGTTTCCATCCGTCAAAACGTCAAGACTACAACTGTTCAAAACCTGCCAGAGAGAGAGAAAGAGAGAGAAATGTCAGAATTTGACTCGGGAGACAGACAGCAGCAGCAGAGGAGGAAAACAGCTCAGCTACACGCTGACAGCTTGATACCTGCGTGTCAAACCCAGAGCCATCAGGCACAGCCGGAGCCGTGTGAAGCTCAAACTCAGGCCTGCGCTCTTGACATCGCATTAAACATGATAGAGGCATCTGGAGAGATGACATGATACAGGTGTGCTGCTGGATTGCATCATCCGCTTCAAGAAAACATTTGACTGTTTGCCGGGAGAGTTTAGCGGAGAAGTTTGCAGATGTTAAGGAGAGATTAGTTCATTCGGCACAGGCTTTTATACTCCAAACTTGGGATGTAGCGATGCATTTGGATGATAATAATAATAATAATAATAACAACTGTTTATAATGTCTCATTGTGGCCCACTGTAATGGATAAGTTGGCTGATATAATAATATATTAATAATAATAATAAACTAATTATTTAAACATAGCATAAATTCAAATGACTAATAATTACCATTATTAACAACAACCACAAAACAAGCTATAATAAATCAATTGTTTTACTTTTTTAGTAAAACAAAACACATTAGTAATTACTAATGATTATTTTTAATGAGTATTACTATTAATAATAATAATAATAATAATAATTTATTTTTGTATTTAAAGATACTATTCATAATAAATACTCATTTCCAATTACTAATAATTGCTAAAGTATATACTTCTAAAGTATGTTATTAACAACAAAAACACTAATAATAAATATTATAATTTTATTTTCTTTTTTAAGTAAAATAGAAAATATTATTGTTGTTCTCACTAAAATAATAGTAAAATCAAATATTAAAGCATTATATGAGTTACAAATATATTTAATAATAATAATAATGCATTAAATAAATGTACTTGTTATTTAAAAAATATAATAATTACTACTAATAATTAATACTAATTATAAACTACTAATAATAAATAATTCATTTATTTTATTTAAAACACAATTTTAGTAATTTGCAATTACTAATAATTACTAAAGTATCTACTTAATAATAACAATAATTATTATTATAAATGTTATTTTTAAATAAAGATTTACAATAATATTTTATTATTTAAATTAAAATATAAATATATTGTTGTTGTCAAAAACACTAGTAAACAACACAAGTAAGTTACAAATATAATTTATTATAATAATTATAATAAAAAATTGTTTTAAAAAATACTAGTAAAAATCAGACATATATAAGTTACAATTTTCATATACATTTATAGATTTGAAAAGATAGATACCTGTACTTGGCATAGAATATAGTGTTGACAAGGAACATACACTGAAATGAAAAAATAAGGCCTGATCTGCTTGCAGATAATTGCAGTGAATAAACTAAAAATATTACAAAAATTGTAAATTGTACTTAATCTTTACGCCATGCTTTTCAAAATGATCTTTAACCAGCACATTATAAATTTTGGGAACGAACAAAAGCAACTCAAACAGGGCTTTGTTTTAAGAGGAAAAGCCAAAAAACAATTAGTACTAATGCTGCCTTGCAAAGCCCAATATTACGGTATAATTTTTATTATAGGTAAGCTTATTTAAATCATCATAACTTAACTGCAATAGAGGGATGATATATTCTACAGGCGTAAATCAGGCATCTTGAGTGAGTCAAGAAAGCCAAACACTTTACATAAGGCTGCAGTACATTATGATGGACAGCCCCGGCTTGATTAAAATATTGACTTTCTGAAGCGCATGCCTACCTCTCCTAATGGCTGAGAGTGCACGTATGCATCCCTGGCTGTGGTCAGTATGGACGGCTGGCATCCTTCGGCCGTTTCAGCTGCACTTTCAAGCGTTTCATGCCGATCTGGAAGCCGTTCATGGCCTGGATGGCAGCCTGAGCGCTGGCGGGGTTATCGAAGCTCACAAAGCCTGCAGACGAGAGAGAAACACGCTATCTTACAGTCCCTGCAGTACAACGGCCACAAACGTCCACGTTTACTCATTTTTAATTCATGTGGAAGGAAATGGACAACAAATCCTCAAGGAAACAAATAGACTGAGAGGACTGAATCAAATTAAACTAATGGGAGCAAGAGGGAGAGACTTCTGCGTGAGGAGAATGAATACAAATATGTGTGATTCCAGGCAGCCAAGGCTTTTGGGTTGAGTGAGGAGACCAATAAACCTTCATTAAACTCACTACAGTCTCACACACACACCCACACACACACACATCTGGGCTGTGGCACATCACGGGGTGCATGGGTGTCCTCGACTAGTCGACAATTCAATTCGAGGAGCCTGATTCGACTCCCAATCTCTAAGTCTAATATTCGCTTCATGGGGTTCTCAATGTCTGATTTCCAGTGGCGATTTCTTTAAGACTGCAAGGGTCACAAATTAATGGTCAAATGATGTACTATTGTATTAACATTTTATTGACTAATAAATGCGTTAGAAATGTTCATCTCAATGACGAGTTCGTTCAGAATCAGTTAGATATAGCAGGTCGGCTCACTTGATTTTCTTCTCATACATTCCCGTAGCGTCACAGTGGATTTCCCCGTTGAATCCCAGCGTCCATTGACTTCGATGGGGCTGCTTTGAAAGTTTTTTTTCAGTGCTTTGAAACTAGAAGGTCATTGGATAAATGCTGCGATTATGTCCCGCCCACAGACGCTCAACGTCTCTAGGGGTGAATGAGGAGTTGGCTGGCCTGGACGCCGAGCTTCTGTGTGATGATTGGAGGGTTTGTCGAAAGATTGCATCTCCTTTTGACTGACAGCGATTTTGTACTATAAG
>JAUMHP010000041.1:18866839-18880625 GCA_032361065.1 Enteromius trimaculatus | reverse complement strand
GATCAACTCAGAAACCCGAATACCGACCTTAACCCGATCATAACCCGGATATTGGCTGCATGTAAACGTAGTCACTATTTCCTCACCCTCGAGTACTTCCTAACCTGTATGAATTTCTTTGTTCTGTTGAACACAAAGTAAGATATTTTAAAAAAAAAAGTTTTATGTTGTAACCAGGCTGTTTTGGGTCGCCATTGATTTTTCATAGTATTTTTTTCCTACAATGGAAAATGGCGATGACCCAAAACTTTTTACAAGCTTTTTTCTAAATATCTTTCTACAGGTTGATACAGGTTTAGAATTACTTGAGGGTGAGTAAATGAAGACAGTATTTTCATTTTTGGGTTCCTTCAACTTACATGAATGAACAATGATCAACACATTTTTTACAGTATTTATTCATCTTTGTTAATGTTCGTCAATAAAAATACAGCCGTTTATTGTCATTACCTGCGTTAACTAATTTTAACAAACACATCTTGTGATTATAATAATGCACTAGTAAATGCTGAAATGAACATGAACTAAGATTAATAAATGCTGTAGAAGTATTCAATTTTAGTTCATATTATCTAACTAACCTTACTATAAAGTTTTACCCAAACGATAGAACAATATACCAATCTGCTCATTCTGCTTGTGTTTGATGAACAAGGGTGAATGTCACACGCGTAAATGTTAAAACACTGTGAGTGAGAGGTTATTTTGGGCTCGGTGCAGGTGCTGATTGAGTAAATGTCATTTCCCGGCACAGTAGATCAGTATCGAGCTGCTAATTGACCCTTTGTTAATTACAAATAATTAGTTTAAGCTAATCTGATAGCACCCTTCATCGCTGGTGTTCTGATAAGCTATTGACAGGAGCTTCCCTTCCGCTCTGGACCGTCCACCGATCTGCCAATATCAGTGACATCAGCCAGAGAAGACACTGTGTGTAGTGTTTGTGGCTAACTAAAGCTGTAGCTGAGGGGCTGAAGAACTACCAGAGGGCAACTGTGTGATCAACATCCTCTAATAGTCTTGTAGCATCAATAGTGAAAGTCATTTACACATGCTTGAAGGACAGTATGGTAAGAATGTAAGACAGGGATGGCAGTAAGCAATGTAACAAGTACAAAGGCTTCAATGAAGAACACAAACAATGGTCAACGCAGGAAAGTAGTTTTTCTAAACTTGAACTGGATTTGAATTGAATTGCAGTTTTTCTCAATTGCTTTGGCTCCGTTCTCAAATGATTTTTTATTTCTAAAAATATAAAGTTCAGATCTCGGAACAATTCGCTTCTTTTTCACAACAGATTGGAATTTCTTATTGATTTGAACAAATTGCAAATGCTTTGGCTTATGTGTGCGAAGTGTAAAAACAAACTGTCTGCAGTTTGGACAACAAATGAGATACAGAATGATAGAACTTGGCTTATTCCTCCTCAGACGTCCAAGGAATGAGACATCAAATCAGGGTGCATTTGGCCTGTCAGAGCTCAGATTTGGAGAGCCATAAGCCGAGAAAGCTCTTTTGTTTGGGGCGCTAAAAGCATTTTGGTATTTTAGACACATCCCTCTATTTTCTGCGTCGGAGTGGGCGGCAGGCGGGGGATAAACACCGTTTATGACAGAGAAGAGTGAATTTGGCCTTGTGACAGAAGGCTCTTGCCACAGGTTTTTGTGGCCCCCCCCCCCCCCCAATCAACAGGAACAAAGCTTTTGCTTTCTCCAGTACGTATTGGTGTGCTCATGAATGGTGACAATAACTTAGTCAGTTGATTTGTTTGTTCTCTACTGTCTACATAGGCAATGCTTTCCATAAAGGTTTTCAGCAGCACTACTGTTTTCAAGGATCGCATGATAAAAATGTAATGATGCTGAAATGTCAGCTTTGAATCACAAAATAATTACATATATATACAAATACAAATACATATACAAATATATTACAAAAGAAAGAATATTACTGTTTTAACTGTATTTTTTATCAAATAAACACAACCTTTCTTCCTTTAAAGTCACTATTCTTGCCTGTGACTGTGCGTATAAAGTTATATAGCTTAAATAATGTTAAATAGCATAGCTACTCATTTCATAGTGAACAAAAAGTACTGTTTACATAACAATTGCATGGTAACCTTTTTTTTAATCAGAATTGCATGTATTCATAATTGTGGGACATAAACACGCAATTGCGAGAAATCTTGCATTTCTGACTTTTTCTCGCAATGTCATGTCTATAATATTTTTTTTCTCTCAGAACTGTGAGATAAAAACTCTAAGGTGAAACTTCATATAACAATTCAATTTTTGTAAACTCATCATTATAAATAATAAATAAATATCATGACCTACTTTTCAACATCCGATCCCAATGGACAGAATCAAGTCCCGCCCTACATTACACTATTATTACAATATTCTGTTTCACACACACACACTAGAGATGCAAATGCTTGATGGCATGACGTGTCAGTAAGCCTGAGATCTCCATCTTGTGTCAGCCCAGAAATGTCACATCACATAGAAAACATACCACCCTCGTTCCAGTAAAGTGTCAGCTCCTCTCTGTTTGTGGTCATGCATTTTTACACATGCGGATACATGACACGTCCGTGTGCCTGCGACCTCCTGACAAACACACAGAAAAGCTTCAGAGAGGGAGGGAGAGAAAGACTCTTTACTATTTTATTGATTGCGCGTTCGAGCCCGCCTCGCTGCAGCTTGTATATTTAAGAAAAGCAGGCCGAGCGCCGGGACCCTTGGGCCCCCCGTCACAGCGGCGGATCGAATGACTATTTCATTTACAGTCTTATGCTAATGCACTTGGCAGGAGAAGGACGAGGTCTGTGCGCACATCTGCACTCAATAACCCAATCACTTTAACCAGAATTAATACCCACAACAGACAGAGAGACTAACAGCACAGAGACACACTGAACGCCTTCAGAAACAGCCACAATGCAAAAACAAACAATATTATGATGTTTTACAGTAAAAACCTCCTTAAAACAACATATTTTACTTTTCAAATAAAATATTTAAAGTTCTTTTTTTTTTTTTTTCAGCAAGCATGCATTTAATTGATCAAACGTGACAGTAAAGACGTTACAAATATTTCAAATAAACACAACTTTCAATTCAACAAAAAAAATACATAATTAAAAATACAAATCAGTATGTTTTAAAGACTTTTTAATGAGGATATATTTTGAATTTGAACTGTGTATTTATTAGAAAAATATGTTTTAAGCTGTTTTTTCGCTTTGCTTTTAAGCACTTTCTGCTTTATTTCAAGCACTTTCTGCTTTATTTCAAGCACTGCATATTTGATTTTCTACATTTCAGAACTTCTGCCTTAAGTCCATATGCTTATGTGTTTAAAATCAAATTCAACCTCTAAACTTTCTTATATTCTCTCCTGCTCCCATGTCAATAAAAAGCAACAAAACCTTAACCATTAAATAAATCAAATCGATTAAAAAGCACAGACCCTGTATTGCAGACCCCCAAACAGAGCGAAAACAGCAGTCAAAGCTAATATCAGCAGCAGTCAACGGCCGAATCAGAGAGTGAGCCAGAAAATAAATGAGTGTGGAGCAATAGAGTGAGGTAGAAATGAAATCTCTTTACCTCCTCGACTCTCGCTGTCAGCCGGCTTCACCTGAATAGGCCGTGTCATCTGCGGGAGAGAAAGAGAGAGAGGGAGAGAGAAAGGTTAATGTGGAGGTGTAAGACAGAGACAGCCAGAGGAGCAGGTTAGGAGAGCGTCGTCTCGCTCCCGGATTCACAGCTGTCAGAGCCACTGAAGCTCAGAGACGTCAGCTCCCAGAAGCCCACGGGCTGCGGGAAACCACGTGCATGCGCGCTTACACCAGTCATTTCAACGCCAGGCTCGTATCAGTGCTACAGTACTGCTGTGGTTTGAGTTTGAGACTGAGGTGTTGTGGGAAATCAGACCAGATGAGAAGAAGAATCACAAATGAGATTTAAATGAGACTGCATCTCTTAGACATCACCAAGATTGAGACAGATCCAGTTCTTTTGCTTAATAATCTCATATGTGTCTCCTCTAGAGATCCAGAAGAGATGTCAACAGTATCTCAACTGCTTTATGAGTAGCATTCAAATTAAGGATATCAATATGAACATGTTTCTCTTCAAATCATCTGAGCTGCTACTCATTTTTTATTGTAAAACTAGCTGCACAGTTTTATTTAGGGGAATATATATATATATATATATATATATGTTTACATATGTGTAACTAGTATATAGCACCGTGGAGAGACACAACGTTCCGTTCCACTATACTGTAGGTCTACACATGTAACAGAATGACAATAAAGCTTGACTTGACTTGATTTTTTTTTTTTTTTCTGAAAAAATGTGACTACATATCGATGCAACAAAATACTGATACTTTTTAATTAAATAAAACCATCAATATTTTGTTAGAAAACGGCACGAATCCCTTAAATCTTATCTTTTATAATAATAGTGATTATTATCATTATTATGAAAATTGTAAACTATAATCTTAAATATTAATAATAAATATTCATTAATATTAAAATAAAAATAATGTATTAATAAAAAAAAATAATTCATGTATCTTACTGTAAAAATAATTAGTATTATTGAATAAATAATTGCATTCTTTTACATTACAAATGTAAAATTACAATATTAATATTAATAGCTGTCTTCATTTTTGAAAGTTAAACCATCATTGTTTTGGTGGAACATCGCAGGGACCCCTAAAAGCTTCTCTTTTGTTGCCAACAGGCAGTTCATAAGTGCTTCTCATTACTAGTCTGAGAAGATTGGTTGCTGCATGTTGAATTCTAAATGCGTGATATAAGCCACCTAAAGTCAGAATGCATGCAAAGATGAAGTTTGGGTGGAACAGCATTTACTGTGAAGCAAAGTGCTCTGCTTCAATGAAAACTCTGCAACACGAGCTGTACACATGTAACAATGTCCATAGAAATATGAAGAGGAACTAAGTTTATACTTAATAAAACGTAATTGTGGGTTAAAGAAAGCAGCCATTGAGCAATCTGAGGTCAGATGTGGTCTGTAGCATCTGTTTAACCCTGCTTTGTTCCATCACTCCATCTCTGCATTCACTATTCGCTTCTTAATTTCCATCTAAACTTCTCTCTCCTCGTTGCATTTTCTCTTCATTACGGTTCACGCTTAAAGATGGATGTTTCTGAATTCGTTGGATGCCTTTTTCCTGGAGCACAGAGGCACAAATTCATTGTGCCTTTCATGAATACGAAGCGTGTGCTGTGATGCACAGAAAAGCCCAAACAGGCACATTTGCATTTGTTTAGTGTCTGATGTGACGAGCGTGTGAAGATGACGAGAGAGAGAGAGACACAATCTTACACATCTAATAAGTCGACGCTGAGATGTTTTGTGTGGAGCAGCTTTAAAATCTGTAATCTGATAAGAAGAATGAAAGCTGATCAGATCACGACAGCGTTCTGCATCCTGTACGTGACTCTGCTCTCGAAAAACAGGAAATCACAGCACCTCCTCCAAATCAAAGCCGACAGGCCGCGGGTGATCAGTGCTGTTTATTAAACCGGATACTGAATGACAGAAACAAAGAAATACAAGTTAAACTTCAGTGCATAACTCATCCAGATATACTGTAGAAAAAGTAATTACAACTTCGGTCATATACAGTATTTATATACCGTACAATTCTGACTTCTTTTTAATTTTTCAGGAACATTTGAGGCTAGAAAATCATACAGTAATAATCAACTGTCAGGCAATGACCCAGAACACCCTGGCAAGCACCTAGTAACACCATAGCAACCCGCCTAGCAATCCTAACCACATAGCAGTGCAAAACATGCTAGTGACCATCTAAGGACAGCTTGCACACCACCCAGCACATCAAAACATCTAGCAACAGCACAAGATTCCCTAGCAATCGCCTAAAACCCTAACCACATAACAATGTGACTAAAAACTCAAAAAGCTTATATGACAACCACCCAAAACATGGTAGTGACCACCTAGTAATGCCCTCGCAACCACCCAGAACACCAAAATGCCTTAGTGACCTCTCAAAATGTCCTAGCAACCACCCAGCACATCAAAACACCCAGAAACCACAACGCACCACTGATCGCCCAAGAAACAAGTCAGTGACACCCTAGAAACTGACCAGAACACCTTAGCAACCACAGAAAATACTCTAGTGACCAGTTAGTTACACCACAGCAACTGCCCAGAACATTTAGCAACCACCCAAAGCCCTAGTGATGGCCTAGCAACCACACAGAACATCAAAATGCCTTAGCAACCACCCAAAAAAACCCTAGGGACCACGAACCCTAGTGTCACAACATCTTCTTTGACCCTGGAACGACATTGCGGTTAACAGATTTGAAGAAACGGTTTACAGTTATTGTGAAGTTTAGGCTTACTTTCTCCCATAACTCTTCTGGATCATCCAGATGGTCCCTGGCAAACGTCAGAAGGCAAAATTTGTTTCTTGTGTCTTTTGATAGCTCTTTGGTTTTGCCCATGTTTCTACTTAGACTTTGGCTGGTTGTGGGGTGCACAGGTGTTTTTATGACAGCTAACGACCTCAAACAGGTGCTACTCATTTAGAATCATGAGCGGAGTGTAGCTGGACTATTTAAAAACTAAATAGCAGGTCTTTGAGGGTCAGAAAGGGTCTCTCACAGCTCACTGAAAATTGTAGACCCCTCCATGATTTCTAAGTAAGAGAACTTGCAAAATCACAGGGTGATCAAATACTTATTGACCTCACTGTATATATATATAAAGATTAAAAGCAATAGCAATTCTTGACAGGGAATGGCAAATAAAACGGGAGGCAAGGAGGAGAGCAGGCGCGAGAAGGAGCGCTGCAGTGAGAGAAATGAAGATGTACAGAGAGACGGGTACAGCAGGTGAGCTGTGTGGTTGCCCGTGGCGACATCGCTGTGGCAGCGGTGATGAAAGACTCTCCTGTATGGAGTTGTCACGGCGACGGAACACAGGGGGCTGAGTCGCAACAGGAAGCGGGGGGTGAGACGGGCTACAGCCGCGACAGGAAGTCAACATCAGTGCTAATGGGGACCTATCGCTCACTTAGGTGGCGAGCCGTACAGGAGCGATACACAATAACAACACAACACCTACCGCCTATGCACACTTGGATTCTCACAAAGCATTTTTTTTTCAGGATTGCTCTTGCTTCACTTAGCCTCCAAAATAAATTCTGTGCCACGCTCGCCAACAGGAGGTGAATTGTGGAAATTGAGCCGATTTTCCTTTCCATTTGCTGCATACAGTGCGGGTTGTGGTGTCAATTGCAACATTGTGTATTGTGCAGTCCACACATTCTTATCGTAAGGTCTTAACCTTCCGCTTCTGAAGTCGCAATTAGGAATCCATCACATTCAAGAGCTTTGTGCATGTTCTACGTCTACTATTGATGCAGTCTAGGGGAACGTACACACTGCAGCTAAATGCCAGTTTACCTTTTTGTGCTTAATCCTTTTCTGTACACACAGAGTGACAACTGCATTCGACAAAACGAACTGACTCACGAAAAACTCAGTGTGTACTGAATCGAACAGAGCAACTATAGGTTAATAATGTATCTGAAGGAGTATCAGAGCGGTGGTGAAAACAATTGCAGTGAAAGGAGGTACAATAATCTATGATATGACACTTTAAAGTAGTTAAAAGAATACCATGGTACCATGTACAAAAACTGGAATTTTCTGAAAGAAGAGGGTTTAGCTGTAAACCTTTGTGCCTCAGTAGAATAACATTTCAGAGAACTGCTCAAAAAACCACAGATGTTACAAAAAGAAACAGCATTGATGAGCCTGAAATGGCTCAACCACAGACAATATCACAGAACAGAATGACACGAGGGACAGATTTTAACCCCACACCGCCAGACATCTCGTCTTCGATTCATATCGATTCTCAATATATATTACAGCAACATTATCTTCAACATACAGACTGCTAGCACCAAACTGCTCCCAAGTGAAGCGGCTCAGACGAACATGAGGCTGTCATCGCTCAATTATGCTTTATAATGCTCATTTTATAATAATAACTGTCATAAATGTGCTGTCATAAAGACAAACGATCCACCTCTCTGCACACACACGTGCTATAGTAAAGACATAAATCTGGATGCATGCAGTGTTTATTCTCATGTTCTACTGTACTTACAGCTGCCCTGTATAAATGATTACTGCAGCAGATTTCTGGGCAAAAACACTGACGCCACATTATTTATACGGGGCTTCCACTTTATGGAATCCCTGTTTACTAATGGTTTTCCTGTGAATGAGGGGAAACGTACACACACACACACAAATACATCAAAACAAACATAGCTTAGCTAGCTAATAAGTTAGTAACTGAAAAAAGTTGTTATTCCTGGAAAATATGTATGCATTTTTATGCACATATCTAAATATCTACAGTATGCTACAGTAACTTGTTTCTGCCATGGAATTTTGAATAAATAAACGGCGATTGCAGAATTCTCAGTTTGCTTCTCTCGTTTTTTCCCCCTGGAATTCTGAATTTATGTCTCGTATTTCTTTTCTGTAAATTCTAAGTTTATATCTCTCATTTGTTTTTGTTGCTGTTGTAAGGCTAGATCCTAGATTTTGATTTCTATGTTCTATGTTGATTTCAATATTGTATGTTTTCTAGTTCTATTTTATGTATTAATTTCTTAGTTTAAACGCATTTATATTTCATTTATTTTTAACTATTTTCACAAATCAAGTGTTTTCATTGTGCATTCCAATTTAATCTCAATCAAACTGCAGTTTGGTGATTTTGATTAAGTTAAAAAATAACTAAAAGTACAGCTAACACGACATGAAAAAAAACATGATTTATTTTTTTTTTTTGCAAATAAACTCTTCATATATATATCTTGTATATATAAACAACCGATCTATCTTTGATCATTTAATGAGATGTAGCAGATACTGTAGACACAGGTGTCTGCGAGCACATATCAGAACACACACACTTCTATGTGCACGTACACATTCTCATGTGAGGATACACAGGTGAGAGTGGATTGTGGGTCACGGCACGGGCCGCTCATCATCTGCAGATGTCCTGTGAGCGGTGACCCCTCACGGCTGTGAGGAAACCATTCATTTTAATGTCTCCAGAGTGCACCGATAACCTATTAGCATTTCACTGCTGCAAACACTTTCAGAAATAACACACACAAACAGGGCTGTGTTATCCAGCAGGATGCTAAAACAGACAGGCAAAAGATATGAAGCAGCAGAACTGTTTTTAACATTGATTATAATAATAATATATGTTTTTTTGAGCAGCATATTAGAATGATTTCTGAAGGTTCATGTGACACTGAAGACTGAAGTAATGATGCTAAAACTGCAGCTTTGATCACAGAAATAAATCACATTTTTAAATACTTTTAAACAGAAAACAGTTGTTTTAAATAGTAATAATATGTCACACTATTACAGAATTTTTGACCACATAAATGCAGTCTTGCTGAGCATAAATGTTAAATCGTACAGACCCCAAACTTTTGATGTGAAATGTAGTGTAAATGGCAACAGACTCAAGAGGACGTTCAGCTGTGAGGTTCATTATCTTGTTATTTAGAGAGTGAAATGAAGAAGCATCTCACCATCTGTCATGCAGTCATTTACACGTAACCTGAATATTCCACATAAACACACTCCAGAGCAGCAGCATATTACTGTATCTCACCTCAAGACACACACAGCTAACTGGAAAAACACACTAATAATAATAATAATAATAATAATAAGTGACTGAAAAACCTGACAGTGTCTGACAGTACACCTCCCAATCCCAGCATTCACTGCTGATCCCCAATGGAATATTTTTATCAGTTATATTAATAATAGTTTATCTTAAAGCCTGCAGACAGCATCTGCGGTCTGCTGTCAACCACAGACAATAAAGAGAAACGCATTTACAGCAATGCATTTACAATGGAAATCAAGCAGGCCAGCAGAGCGAGGGTTTCCAAGCCGAAGTGTGAAGCTTGTACTTTTGTTAATGAATTCTTCAATAAAACTGTTTGTTATTTGAGCTGTTAAAGTTAAACAGCTCACCCAAAAATGAAAAACTGCTGAAATTGTCCGCACCATTAGGGTATACAACATATAGATTCATCTGTTTCTCCATCAGAACAGATTTGGAGAAAGGCACTGTATCACGCACTCACTCATCAGTGGATGCTCTGCAGTGAATGGGTGCCGTCAAGAGTGGAGTGGTGTGGATTATCGTAATGATTTTATCAGCTGTTTGTAGTCTTATTCTGACGGCACCCATTCACTCCAAAGAAAGCATTTGTGAGCAGCTGATGGAATGTTACATTTCTCAAAATCTGATGAGGAACAAATTCATGTACATCTTGGACACCCTTATAGGGTGAGTAAATATCCCTTGAATTTTAGTTATTGCCTGAACTATTTCATTTAATATTGAGCTCACAAGTTCCAGTGTAAGTGCATCACATACAGTACAAGAGTGTTGCACACGAGCAAAATAGCAGCAACATTTCAGAACAAGACATGAGGAGGAGTAATAATGACAGAGTTTTAATTTTCGGTCAACTGCAGCTTTAAGCCGCTCATCCGAAGCGCTGTCATGAACACAGTGGATCAATGCAGGGGTCTCGGCTTCAAAAGGTCAGCCATTCAATCGCACCTGCCTTTGTGTGGCCTCCAGCCCCTGGTTGTAGCGCACAGCGCCGCTAAGTAGAATTAATGGACGTATTGATTGCGTTCCCCACAACTCAGATTGAACGAGGTGAGAGGAGCTCTCTGTGAGCTGGCGGCCACTGAAAGACGTCCAAGACCTCAAACTCACTCAGTGAAAAGACTTTATTTAGATAACACCGCAGCACCATTGATTAAAGCAGATGCTTCGAAGCAAAGGTGAGGCTGTTGTGTGGGCTTGTGAAGGACTGAGGCGTGACGCAAAAAATAGAGCTAATCTGAAATCATGAGGGTCTGAAAGAGCCTCGCTATCAAACAGAGCTTGATTGCATTTCATCAGGGACTTTTGTAGATTATTGATCATTAGCAGGGCCGGCCCGTGGCATAGGCAGTATAGGCAAATGCTAAGGGTGAAAATTAAAACTCTGTCATTATTACTAAAAAAAAGTTTCACTTCCACTTAAAACTAGTTGCTATTATGACTTCAGAAATAAGAAGACTTAAGAATAAGCCCATATTAATTTATCTGCATAGCAAAGCCTACTAAGTAGTAGTTGCAATGATAATAATTATATAGCCTACTTGCCTTAGGCACCCCCACCTTCTTCCCAATGATCAGACTTTACCTGCTACACAGAGCTCGTTTTCTGATGAGTCAACAAGCTCAATAGATCAAAATGTCCCAAACTGTCTGGTGCCCAGGGAAGGAAAAAAAGAAAAGGAGGAAAACGCGACAAAGACAGGTGTAATGTTACGGTAAAGATGATGTTAATTATATTATCTTGCTGTTTCAGAATGATGATTGATAATGAAAGTGGCTCATGCGCGCGGTCACATCAGACTTGCAAGGAAACTTCAAGTTTTCTATAGATATATTTCTCATGTCTGTGTGTCATGTTTTTGCGGAGTTTCAGTTCATTGTAGTGTCGCGTTTCTAAAAACAGTCGCGGAGAGAGCAAAGAAAAAATGTGCACACTGTTTATTTTCCTTATTTTGCAAAAGCACATAATTGAGTGTACTCAAAAAACATTTACAGATTCGAAAGGTGTATATCATTTATTTGTGTGACCGAAGTCAACAGAGTATTTTTAGTGTCTTTTGCACTGATATGAAAAAAAAAGACGTGACCGTCAACTTCAGGGAGTTAACATTAGCATAACATTGCTTGCTAATCAATAAATAGCTAGTGCTATCTGTTAGTTGTAATGTCGGCTAATGTTATGGAAGGGCCTAGTAGTTCTGGAAAATAGTAACGTAACTACCATCATCCCTTCCTCAGGCAAATGCTCGTTTCTTTAATATCTTATTTTGCACAGTGCCATATTTATATTGTATTTATAAACTAATGTCAGTTGTTTAGACTTTTTATTTTGGGAGTTTTTAAATCTAATACTTTATGTAACCTATTTATATTGTATTGCATATGTTCAGTTATTTATTATTTTTTTTTTTTTGTTTCTTTCTTTGTATTTTAAATGTGCAATTGCTTTATTTAAATAAAATAATGTCCAAGACAAAGCTAAGACAAATTAAGTTTCTTATGAGTGCACTGGCAGAGGAATTTACTGCGATGCATCGGGGATTCACCTTAAATCTTGCCTAGGGTGCCATATTGGTTAGGGCCGGGCCTGATCATTAGAAGCAAGTTGTCTGTGTTGTGACAAATCCTCTCAACACCCTCTCTGAGAAGCTCTTTGTAATGCCTGATCAAAAAAAAAGCCTGGATCGTTAATGAATAGTATAATATAATTTGGAATACTGGATTCTGATTGATCAGTTTTTTTTACAGTCTGTATAACTGATAAAGGTTGTCCCTGCATACCTCCACAGCTATCATGCTATTTTCACTTGCATAATTTTACACTCTCTTTCTTCTCAAATAATAAAATGAATGAAACTCAAGTCGTTATTTCATCTCTGTGTTAATTATTTGGTGAGTAGCAGGTTGGTGTCTGCATCCTCATCATCGTCTTGCACTAAAAGTCCATTGGTTGAATAAAACAAAACAAAAAGTTTAACTGGACAATATATCAGAAAGTGTTATTGCAAAGTATAAAGTTTGCTCATTTGAGTGCAATTTTACATTCTATCAAAATATTACAATATTTGGATATGTGTATGTATATTTAGTATATTATTTTATTATGAACATATATTATTTGCATCATATCAGAATATTATTTTTAATTCTACATATTATATTACTTGCATTACAAGTAATATTTGCTAATTATCTAATATTGTTGTGAAAACTACAATATATTTTATTTTTCAGGATTTGTAGAATGAAAAAGACCAGCATTTGCAGTAAAGAAATCCTTTGTAACATTATAAACGTCACTCCACTGTCATTTTTGATCAACTTAATGCATTCTTGCTTAATAAAAGTATTAATTTCTTTAAAAGAAATCTTATTGGGCCCAAACTTTTAATGCGCATAGCTTCAGGAGCTCATTATAGGTGTTGGCGACAGCGCTGGAATCACAGTGATAGACAGGCGCGTGGATTTTCATGTTCATGTGATCTGCTGACATCAACATCAACACTAGCTGTGGGCGAGTGAGTCGCTCTCCAGAATTCTTCTTCTCTCCGTTTCTCTCCTTTTCTCTCTCGTTCTCTGTCTCTCCATCTCTCCCTCAGGGCTCAGCTAAAACATATCCTGCTCTCCTCTAAAATAAAATCAATACAACACACACACACATACACACGGCTGTATCCAGACACACAGAAGATGACTGTATGTGACTGCAGGCAACAACAACATACTCTTCTAATCCAGGTCACACACTCTGTAAGAGAGAGTTAATGAAGAGAACGACAGCTCATAAGAGGAAAAACTATGAGATCTCTTTCACATCTCACTTCTTTCTTCTAGAGAACAATGAGAATAAGCAGTTTGGAAGGTGTTGCTCTTTAGAAAACATCTTATTGGCACCCTAAAAGAGTTTGTTTTTCTTTGTAACAGATTTAGAGAAATTTAGTGAATGGGTGCCGTCAAATGAGAGTCTAAACAGCTGATAAAAACATCACAATAATCCACACCGCTCT
>JAUMHP010000041.1:18793967-18816672 GCA_032361065.1 Enteromius trimaculatus | reverse complement strand
TTCTTTGATTTTGGGGGTAAAAAGAGATCTGTTCTAGGCACAGTTCTGTGTGTGTTTCTGTGCATGGGTTCCAGAAGTGCATGTACTGTATGGTAGTATTTGGATTGTGTTTTTCTGCATCTGTGTGTGTGATCCAACAAGGTTAATGTTCGTAACCTTTACATAAATCTACTGCGGCTCTTTTCCAGCGTTGTGTTTTCCGGCAGCTGGCTCACGGCAGAGATAGACCCCATGGGAGTGTATGAATGTGCAGCCACACGTCTGCTCATGACAGTCCAACATGAGTACATGAGCCAAACAAACCCTATAGCTCACCTCTGATTAACTCACGCAGCGCTCCCTACGGAAACCACGTCATCTAAATATACAGCTCCATTTACACACAAAGCTCCTTTACTAGCATTGATTGCTCTATGAAGAAACTTGGAATCTTTCCATTAACAAAAGGTTCTTTATATTGGATTTTTTTTTTTATTAGTTTAAGACCATTTGGACCGTTTCGGCTTGTAAATGTTGCTTCTGTTCGTATTTCTCTCTTGACTCAACTTTTTCACCACATATTATTATGGACCCATTTTAGATGGAAGCGATACACAAAAACACATCACAAAATATAATTTCCTCTGTGCGAGGTGAACTTGAGCAGACTGACAGTAAAGCGCAGAAGGCATGATGGAATAAAACATGTCTAACATCTGCCACAGACAAACTTCTGATGGATGTGTTTACTCTCATGACCAGTGACCACCGGACGTCACAGAAATGTTACAGCGATGGAAATTTGAGGAGAAAAATGGACACTTCCACTACTTTCAGAGTTTACCACAAACAAATACTTAATCCACTCATTTCTATGATCTTCTTTAGGCCAAAAAAAAGCTGCTGTGTTTTAATCATAATCTTAATTTTTTGCACAATGAAAGTGTACGGTGATCAGAGGCTCCAAAAAACAACCAAAATGTATCAATAAAAGTGCTTATTTAAAATCTCTGGATAAATAAAAAGTGTCCTAAAAGCTTTCATAAAAGGCATAATTAAAAGGCAATAATCCCCATATTAAGCTAATTAAATGGACTACTTTCATGTAAATAAAGTTGTAAATAAAACAAAAATGATTCAAATGATACAAAACAATATTACTATGTGTTTCTTTGTAATTTGTGTACTTTGTGAGATTCACAAGTAATTTCTGAGCGAAAACTCTTTCAAGTGAAAATCCTACAATTTTCATAAAGTGGGTTTCTTTGAGTTCTTACAAATAAAATCTTGATTGCATGTTGAAAACATATCAAGGGAACACAGAAGAAGTAGAAAACAGTGTCACTTGAAGTTTGTTACTAAACCGCGTTCAACGGTTGGACCTTTTCTGCCTGAAATAGATGAGACAGGAAGGCATTAGAGAAATACAGAGAAAGATTAAAAGAGACATACCCCTGGTAGAGTCTTCTGTTCATGCAATGCATTCTGGGCTTTGATGGCTGATTCACGAGCGCAGTAGGTGAGGAATGCGCAGCCTGTAAACATGAGAAGAGAATCAGATATGGAACTGCACAAATCTACACAAAACACACACACTCTGCCGTATCACAAAACAGAGTCGTAAAGTAGATTTGTTGTTTACGTTCTCAGCAAATATGAGTGATGCTGCTGTTGTGATGCAAGTTGTGTTCTGGGTAGTTGCCACAGCATAGTAATAGTAATAGTGATGTTTGAATTAACATACATTTACATGCATTGCATTTATTTGTTATTCAAAGTGATTTACAAATAAAAGACATCAGATGCAATCTGCAACACTGTCACATTTAAAGTATAGAGCAGATTTAAAACAGGGTTACGTCCCTCCCAGCCAGTGTTTTTGGCGGGCCTGACCTTGTAACTATAGCTCAACGGCTCTGCTCCCAAAAGAGCAGCTAGAAATGACTTCCAATCACTATGATCAGGCCTCAGTCACGTCTGTCCATCAATCAGTCAATCACTTTTATTTATATAGGGCTTTTAACAATACAGATTGTAGCAAAGCACTGAACATTATCAAATAGGACAATATAGTGATGGTAATGTACAATGACGAGAATTAAACTACTTATTTATCAAATGCAGAGAAGGTCTCTGTAGTCAAGACGACGATAATCACTAGAAATCAGGTGTCTGTCACTAGGTGCGCGCTCTCTCTCTCTCTCTCTCTCACTCACACACACACACACACACAATTGCATATGAATTAATTTATCCCATAACAATTATGAGCAGGATATGGTGTAACACTCTACGTTTCTGTTTATACTGTTCTAATGTGTTTTATAGTGTGTATAAAGTTGTACCTTAAAAAAAACCTATTCTTAAACTTAACTTAAAAAAAAAAAAAAGATTAATAATGAATAAAAAATATGTTCTTAAAAAGAAAGGTTTGTGGTTAATTGAAATTAAGCTAAAAAATGTAAATATTAGGTGAAATAAAGTTTCAAATCAATGTAAAAAAATAACAACACTGTCAAACAATTGTGCAAAATATATGTGTGTTCTGTGTATATTTATCAGTATATTTATATTATGTACAGTATATATTTTTATTGTAAAGCAGAATTGCTTTCATTAAATGGAAGTTAAAATACTAAACATATTAAAACTGAATTAAAAACAAATTACAACTAACAACATATTAGCAATAAACAATTAACAATAAAAAAGTTGAACATGTTTTAATAAAGCATTAATTGTGTATGTGTGACTGTTATAATGAACTAAAATTAAAAATTATTTTTATCAACTGATATAAGCTGAAATCTTTGAATATTAGATAAAAGCATAAAAAATATATGTTTAATGAGCACTAAAATGAAATAACATAATTTAAAGCTAAAATTAATATTTAAAAAATAATAAGCTAATAAGATTTACAAAGGCACAATGAAAATTTAAAGTATAAAAATAAAAGCTAATAGGTGGATTTTATTAATCTAAAATCCTGAATTATCTATATTCTCCCTTGCAAGTTGGCTTTGTTCTAGTTCTAATCAGAAGGTTTAAAAAAAGATTATATTAAAAAAGTTTATTAAAACTATCTTAAGAAGCACATCCCGTTCTATTCAGCCTGTTTTCTACATCTTCATATTCACATTCAGCCTCTCCAGAACATTAAAACACAAAATAAATTAATTACATTTCTGAATTAAAACTACAGCATTTCCCCTTGGAGCCGGCTCTCCAAGATCAGACAAAGAATCCAAAGGAATATTAAAGCAGTTTGGGGCGGTCTGGAGCCTGTTCGCTTTCCCGTCCATTGTTCTGACAGCAATATTTTCACAGCTCCAGCATAATTGGCTTGTAATGATTCCCGTTATAGGAGCAGTAGTCTAGCGTAACCTGTAAACCTTAATTAAACCAGTCACATTCAGATGGACCCAAACCAACCCTCTGAGTGCAGCCGCGTGTCCGGAGCAAACAGACCACCTCATGTAGAACTAATCACACACACACACAGAGGGAACGGCATTTAGAGAGAGCAGAGAGTGTAACAGCTCTCATATGTATTTGTGTTGCACACCTGTGTCCGTTCAACAGGAATATGAGTATAACACATAAACACTGGCACAGTATGCAGACAACTAACATTCTCTATAAATCAACACAATCTCATTAGATGCTCATCCATGCCACAGCTGATTAAGAAGCTTGTAAAACTAGTTTAAGGACCCAATGAATCTGTTTTGACATTCACAGTTTACTATCCTGCATTGGCGTATTACCTACTGAAATTGGAAGCTGAGCTGGGACATATAAATAAGGCAATAGGCCTCTTTTAGTAAACATGAATTAATGAACTACACTAAAGGCGGCTGTACACAGGGTGAATTTGGACAGTCGGAAGACACGAGTGACTTTGTTTACGGACACAGTGGTACACGGCACGATTTTAAAACATTCCAATTTCCGAGGCAATCACATTCAAGAGATCCTTTTCTTTTTGGCAGCAATGGCTCACAAAAAAACAAAAAGAAAAGAAAACATAGGGCAAGGACAAGGGCATGGCAAAGAGTTTGGCTGAAGGGCAGAGAATGAAATCAATACTGACAGTTCCTTTTTTATGGATTATTACTTTTAATTATATTATTTTAAATGCTGCTCGATATATCATACAGCGCTCCAGATCTTGTTCAGCGAGTTTGTACTCTTTCTCGACAGTCCAAATTCTCTGTGGTGCTGCCATGTTCATCTTTCTTCTTCTGTTGTTTTCTTTTTTAGCTTCTGATTGATCATTTCCAGTTCGCTCAACAAATCAGCTTTTTCAACAGCACACATGTTCCTAAGTCCAGTCCCAGAGTTTCAGCTGGTAGCACCGATCCCGATTCCAGTTCCAGAATCTCGGCCAGGAGTGCCGATTTCGATTCCAGCCCCCAGATTACGACCAGGAGAGCCGATCCCAGTTCCAGAGTTTCGGCCAGGAATGCCGTTCCCGAGTCTGGTAGCGCAGATCCCGAATCCAGTTCCAGTGTCTCGGCCAGAAGAGCTGTTTCCGATTCCAGCCCCTAGATTACGGCCAGGACTGCCGATCCCGATCCCTGTTCCAGAGTCTCAGCCAGGAGTGCCGATTCTGATTCCAGCCGCCAGATTACGGCCAGGAGAGTCGTTCCCGATTCCACATTCGCCACAGACTCCCGAATGTCCTGACCCGCCATGGCCTCCCAAGGCTCCTGATCCGCCCTGGAGGCGACCAGTGACTCTGCCCTGTACAGCCTCCAGGGCGCCCACCCCCCCTTGAGATTTTCCTAGGTGCAACGCACCTTCCGGGAGTCGAAGGTGATGTCAGACTTTGTGTATAGTCTCTCTGTGTTATGCTCCCCATGTGTCCGCCCTTGCCCATATTTGGTCCTGTGTTTCCTGTCCTAGTTTAGTTGATTATGTTAACAAGTGTCTTTCCCCTGCGTCAACCCTATGTCCTGTCTGCCTACCTTAGTAAAGTCTCTTCATTTGCAACATCTGTGTCTCCTGTGTCTTCTTCTGTGTGAGAGCAAGCTTGACAGTAACAATATTTTAGGTTTTACGGTTTAAAGTCAAATTTACAGTTAAATACTGTAAGTTCTTTAACTGATATAATTTTAATATACCAACAAAGTACTGAAATCTGTTTTATATATTTGAAACACACTGAAAAGCACCAAAAGCAGGTGTCACATGAAAGTCACATGATAAACCAAAGCTCATCACAAGCAGCTTTTAAACATGAGCATATTGCCTACAGTATAGAAGGTGCTCAGCGTCCTTCACTCAAGCACTAAACACCATCATGGTGAGACTCATTACTGAAACATTACATGTAACACTAAAAAACACAACTGAAAAGAAAAAACTATGAAGAAAAATGTTTTTTTATTTTTAAACTTCATACTCAAACAAAATTTGCAATGCAGGGAATTCTGGGAATGTTAGTTTATGGTTTATGCCTGTAAATTTGAAAGGAATTTAACATTAACCATGCAACAGGTTCAGTTTTTTACTGTTAAATTCATGGTTCATTTTCATGTTTGTTTGTTTTTGTTTTTTTTTGAGAATGTAACATTTGTTATAGTATTTCTTTGTTAATATTACTTAAAATACAAGCAATGAATAATTTTATAAAATTATTTTAATAATTAACAAATTAAACAAATAAACATTAACAAATAAAAGCTTAGAAACTGTTACCAGAAAGGTCTCTCTTTTTTATAGCTTGGCAAAAATAACACTTTTAACAAAAGTAATAACAATTTTTTTTTACTATTTAAAATAGTTTTTTTTAAATATGTTTTTAAATGTAATTTATTCCTGTGATGCAATGGTCTATTTTCAGCATCATTATTTCAGGCTTCACTGTCACATGATCCTTCAGAAATCATTTTAATATGCTGATTTGCCGCTCAAAAAATATTTATTATTATTATCAATGTTGAAAACAGCTTCAATGCTTCATATTTTTCTGAAAAATGTGAATATCCTGTTTCAGTTAGAAATTACTCTGAAGTAAAATGGACTGCGGACGGCATTTCATGCTAACTTTATGAAAAACAAGCAGTCAAAGTCATGATTGGGTTCATCCGGGACAGTACAGCACAACTACAGTGCTTACAGAAAGAAACACAGCATTTAGCTTTATACACCTGAGCATTACACGCCAGCTAATTTAAGATAGAGACAGATAATTGGATTCGGGCAGTGTTATTCTGCACATTTGGTATCTGTGTTGTATCAAGCTCGGATCAATACATTCTGGGAGCAGAAAATGATAGTAATCTCCTTATCATTTTCCATTAAAATTCCCTTTTGATAACATTTCATCACAGGCTGGTGGAAAGGAAAGAAAGAGAGAGAAAGAGAGAGAGGGAATGATAGGGAGATAAAAATCGAGTAAAAGAAAGGTTTTTGTAGCTCCATAAAAACAGCTTTATCTCCTCTGTTTGCCCCCAAACGCTCTAAAAACAGGCCGCACTGGATTATGGTCTATAAATTATATTAAAATCTCTCCGTTGTAGTAATTTCATTTTCTCTTCTAAAATAAATCTCAACCACGCAAACACAAAGCACTGGAAGCCAAACAGTTTCTGGACAACCTTTCTGAGGTTACTTCCGAATTAAATGACTCTATTGGCACTTATTTATGTGAGTTTTAACTCAACATGACTTCATTACGTGCGAACGACTTCAACGTAAAACAGCTGTAGGACTGGTGTTTTAGGAAGAGTGTTTAAACAATGTGCCACTATATCAGCCAAACATTAGACTGTTTGTGGGTTAAAACCATGCTTTATCACCAACCAAAAAACTTCAACAAGATTTAAAAAATTCATAATTTAAATGTATATATATACATATATACAAATATATGTACATATATTTTAAATGTATCTCTTTATTTGTCTGAAGCGTAATGAACTGTCCATACAGAGATCATAAATGTGCTCAGAAATGTGGACCTCTCACAGGTTTTTTATCTACAAATGTTAGAAAGGCAATGGAATGCAATTACGGTTGACTTCATACCCTCCATTACCCTTACATTAAACAGCCATTACATTATATTACTTTATCTTTATATATAGCTTTTCTGTCTAAAAATGTAATTGTGACATCATTTTTCAGAGTCAAGATCTGCCTTCTTTTCTCTGCACCACCTTAAGAGCCAGACATGTTTATACACACACGTACACTTACATAAGCTGTAATTAAATATATATATATATATACTTACAATTCATAATATTTTGATATTCAAGAGGATCAAAATAAGTTACCAGGGCTGTATTGTTTTGATTAAAAATCCAGTAAAAACAGTAATATTGGGAAATATTATTATTTGTTCTCTATTTTAATATATTTAAAAACGTAATTTATTTCTGTGATTAAAGCTGAATTTTCAGCATCATTACTCCAGGATTCAGGGTCACATGATCATTCAGAAATCATTCTAATACGCTGCCGTGCTCAGTAAATACATTTCCTGTTACTGTCAATGCTGAAATTAGTTGATCTGATGGATATTTTTGTAGAAACCATGATAAATCTTGTTTTTCATGATCCTATATGTAGTGTCTGTAAGTGTCATCTGATCAATAATCACAACACAAATATATTAAAACAAAAATATATTAACTAAATGAAAGATAAACTACCTGAGACATATATAAATACATCAAATGTTATGGCAATATCACAAGTATGTGCAGAGAATCACCACATTATTGCAATCATCATAATATACAGTCACAGTAGATGACGTGAATACTCTTCAATAATCAAACCTTTACATACACTAATAAAGACCTCTTCCTCGACCTAAAAGAGTTGTCTAGGTTTTCAAAGACAAAAATAATAATTAGAAAAAAAAAAAAAAAAAAAAAAACGTATAAACTCATCAAAGCAAATTAACTCAAAATAAATATGTCAGGAAAACAATTTTGACCATTTATGAGATCCCCAGGCGTCATCAGGCCTTTTTACCGTACAAATAAATGTACAAATAAACAGAAGAGAATTCTTTGAAAACATTGAAAAAGATTACAGAACCCAGTTTCAACACTACGTGTGAGTGCTATAATTAATGTAATAAGAGCTGTTGTACTTGTTATTATTACCATTATCATTGTCTTACTTTTCTTATTTTATTTAAAAAATGCATTAAATGTTACCTAGCAGCTGACGAGTATATATAGGCTACATGCAGCTTGTGCATGTATTAGAAAACATAATGGTCTGCAGTTTATTTACTAATCGTTTGAGGCCATTTTGTGAATTCAGTCATCAACCAGCAACAGCCACCCTCCCTTTTCTCATCGGATACTTGAGATGCAGTGCTAAACGGTCTCTCGCTGTCTGTGCTTGTAATGATTGTAGCGTCTTTCTTGGACACTTTTAAAGGCTTTTACACTGCTGACATGTTTGCTGCACTTGTTGTATATCACATTCGCTGTAATTTATTCGGTCTTTTATTTGGCAGAACACCAAAAGTTTTTTTCTTTTTGCTATTTTCGTCCGAACAATTTCGGTTGCAGAACATTCGAAACATCCCTATAAAAGAGAGCTCAGTGCATAAGGTTATAGAGGAAGGATTACTCCTAAAATAAAGCGAAAAAAGGTCTAATTTTTCTAGGTCTTATACTAACTGCTGCTTTTTATCCTCTAGTTCTTCAGAAAACCATGTGCTGGTGCTTTAAAGAGTCCAAAAAACATTTGAAGATCTGAAGGACCTATAATGGAACATCAAGAACTTTTTAACCATATAGCAACTTCAAAATCCCCAAAATACAAATTGGTTCTTGATAAGAAGAGGTTTTAACCACTGAAGAACCTTTGTTTTTAACAATGCACTTCAGATTTGGAAGAGGGGATGTACTTTCAAATGCATGTAAAAGATAGTGTACTCTAAAACAGAAAGGCACAGAGTGACTATGACACTTCACAGTACAGCCTGAAGGTCTACAGCACGCAGTCCAGGTTCATTACCCACAATTCCATTCTCCACAAAACCAATATTCCCTATAACATCTTTCATAATCTGACATCATGCTAAACAGTAATTACCTCAATGCTTCACCTCGCTCCTCTCTTTGCGCTGTCACTGAGTGCCGACGTTAGTCTGAATAACAAGCTTTTACGCACCTACTCACACGGCACGATCCAGGCATTTATTGACAACCCTGATTAAACGTGTGCATGTGAGCACGGGTCAAAGGGAAGCCTGTAAACATGCTGCTTGGGATGATTAATGTTAACCGCTGTGGCTATTTGTCTAATGCGATGCACGCACACAAATACACAACTACTCTCTTCCTAAAACTACTTGATTTTGATAGAGTCCGCTGTTGCCGTGTTGCTCAGCTAACACATTAAGCATAAATATGCATAACACAAACAAATACGGTGCAATACAGCTATTTTTAATTGCACACTGACCTATTTTGTGGTCTGCCATCCTTGGATCATTTGTTGCGGTGCATTTTAAAATTGCCTTGAAGGGCACATGTGATGCTGCCTTCAAATTTGGCCAAAGTAAGTATCTTAGAAGCAGCTTAATCATGCCTATAGGCAACAATTTAAAGGATCATACACACCATCTATAACAGGTTTTCATATTATGCCTTAGAATGCTGCCCATGTAGAAAACTAAATCATAAAAAAACGAAAGACGTTAGTTGGTCTATCAACCCACTTAAATGACTAGTCTGGTCTGTTCGATGGTTACAGAGATATTTTACACACTCAAAGGTTTAAAACATACTGAATATTCAGTAATATTATTGATTTAACTGCACTGGCGCTATTGAAAGTGAATTTGTTTTCACTAACAGGAATTGAACTGAATTGAATCAACACTCAACTGACTTGTTCTGACACTGGCTTTTGTGGAGCTGAAATTGTATTTATTCCATAAGTTAATGAACTTTGCGCTATTATTGAGCTAAACTGAATCAACACTGAGCTGAATAATCATACTATTCGCTCGTGTTTGCTTCATAACGATTTAGCTTTGCTACATTCACAGTTACTGAACTGAATCGACAATGAATGAAACTGAGCTGAATAACACTATTGTCTTTTTAAATCTGCTTTAAATCTTTCTTTTCATGTTTATTACTGTGAAGCTGATTTGATACATCCTGTATTGTTATTGTAAAGTGATATATAAATGAATGTGCTTTGACTTGTCACCTGGTCAGGTAGGGAGATCAGCTAAACCTTCATAAACCAGCTAAAGCCAGTGAACCACAGTAGGCTGGCTTATGCTTTTTTTTTTTGTCAGGGCTGTAAAAAAAGAGTAATTGAAATGTGCATCTAATGCTGTTTTCCATCGATTTCACCCTCGGCCTATTGTGGCAGGTCTTGCACACTTATAGAGCACATTTCATAGCAGTAATTTAATGTCAATGTAAATGATAATCTAACAGCACTGTACTAATAACGTCCCACTGAGACAGCAGTCAACAGAGAGCGTGTGTGTGTTTGTGTGTGTGTGAGCACGTTTGTGAGTGTGACAGGCCTCCTACGCTGATTCATCCTCCCTCTCGCACCCTCCTATGGGCATAAACCATTATTCATTTGTGCTGTGTGTGTGTGTGAGCATGTGTGTGCCTCTGAGCGTGACAGAAAGAGGGAATATTTTGAGCAGAAGAAGGGAGGGGTACGTTGATACTCACAGAGGAGTGTGTAGCTTTAAATGGTTTTTCAAGTTCAATTAACATGACGTTTTTAATGAATCAGAGGACTACGTTTTCTTTCACTAATAAATGAAATATTCACAGAAAACCTGGGTAAGAATACGTCTGTTTAAAATGCATACGAAATGTATTACATCCCTCTGGCATTGCTCTCAAATCAAATTACAGCTTCAGTCAAGTGGGATGACCTGCCTGAGACTAAAGAAAAATACTGGAATATGAGCTCTTTTACTATTTCAAATATTATTCCAATCAAACCGAAATGTCTAGATATTGTATAATACAATTTAGTTTCGGTTTGGATCCCACAGAACAATTAAATTTAGATTGCTTTAGTATCTCATTTGTTTCTCTAAGACACTGAGGTTAAATGCAAAATGAGACTTCTGATTCATTTTTATCCTGAAAAAAGACACCATTAATCTCACATGCTTCTTCCACATCCAAATGATCTGAGATGCTTCCCTCATGCATTTTATAGCTCTACACTCTTAAAAATAAGGATTTTGAAAGGTTTATGTTATAGCGATGAAATAGAAGACACCAATCCAAAACAGTTTCCATGTATGTTAAAGGTTCTTCATGGAACCATCAATACCAATAAAGGACCTTTATTTTTATAACAATTGACTTATTTTTGTCTTATTTTTTACAATTTGATATAACTTGATATAAAATGATTACAATAATCCACATATTCTTCCTAATTTCATGTCCTTCTATTCGCACATTAATTTGTATGAGATTTTATTTGTGAATTTGGAAAGAAATAATGCTTTCCCACTCAAATAAAGCACTCCAATTCCAAACAAAGAAATCCTTCAGTCGGTTCACAATTTCTTTATGTAAGGTTTACATTTTGCTGTGAATGAGAAACCTCACACCAAATGTTTCATTTCAGAAAGTAAAGAAGAGAGCACGTCGCGCACTGGGAGCTCTTAGTATGCATCATCTGCGCGCAAAGCGGGGCTGCCCTACTTCTGAGAGCACACACAAAAATACGAGATGATACACAAGTGGGAGTGACCACGGTACATCTAGTATCCTTTCTATTGTCATGAAGCAGAAAAGAACAACGCATGAGAAATAGAACAAGAGAGGTCTGTCAACATCAGATGGGTCTGAATGACATCTGACAGCATGCACTGATGGAAATCAGTTCCAATCATACTGAGCGTGTTCAATATAATGTGGGACACAAACAGCACTGCGTTCACGCAATAGAACAGATGTGATGCTTATATTTTAAGTAAACAATAATGTCTATCTATTATAATCGACATAAATGCTAGTGTACAGGGCAAGCCAGCACAAAAACACAATGCATCAATGATGTACAAGAGAAATAGACCATGTTATTCGAAAAAGAGTGATAGAGGTAGGTTTGAATGGCATCTGGAAGAATATTGATGGAAATCAGTTGCAGTAGTACTGACTGTGCTTAACTATGTGAGGGAGGGAAATGAGACGATGAGAATGCACGGTGTTCTTGATGAATAATGTGCAACAGATAATGGATTTTCATATTTCCAGTAAACATTGAACTTGCATGTTACCCTAAAACTGAGAGATAGATTAGATTGACATCGTACAGCTTGCAATGCTGAAAATCTGTTGAAATCATATCCAGTGTGGTTTAATTTTGCATAAGGAGCACAATGAGTTAAAATATAAGAACAGGAGTAGTTTGCACAGTGTGTAAAGAACAAATTTGCAAGCAATTTTACGTTTATGATGTCATAAATAACAATGCATAAACTTGTTTTTTGTTTGTTTTTGTTTTTAATTACATATCTTATTTAATAGAACCAGGCTAACCAGGTGCTCTTAAAAAAGACTTTGGTTTGAAGTCCATCAATGCATGCTGTCAGATGTCAATCGCTTGTAGTCGTGCTGGCCGTGGTTTTGAAGAGACCAGAATGAGAGCAAAATAAGACACGCTCTGTGCGTAAAGAATAAATAAATGCGCAACAGAAGAAGATGTGATGTTTAGAAGTGAGAAGCCGTGAACAATAACGGGGCAACATATGTTTAGCTCTTAATGCATAATATAAGAGGTAACCCATGTGGCTAAAAGCCCTCACCAGCCATTCAAAAGCATCGTTACCTTTGTGCATGCCTGTGTAACGGTCCTTGAGGACAGTCAGTTCGTGGATCTTTCCAAACTGTTCGAAAAGAGGTTTGAGGTCCTTCTCCTCCAGGTTGCGCGGGATCTGTCCTATAAAGAGCTTGATGGCATCCTGGTCTTTCATGGTGCCGTTGTCGGGGTGGATGGAGATGGGCTCTGAGCCGTTCATGGGCTTGGGGAAGGTGATGTGCGCGTACTGGGGCTGGTGCGGGATCAGGAGCAGTGGTGCCGCTGCCTGGCTCGGTACCGCCCCCGGTCCAGAGAGGAGCAGGCTGGCGTGGGCAGGCTGAGGATGCTGGTGAGGATGCTGCTGCCTCCTCGCTTCAGTCTGGGTGAATCTAGCCATTCTGAGCGCGGCGGAGAGCGCGATAATAATAACATACACACGCACGCACACGCGCCGGGAGAGAGTACGCGCTCAGCTGGAAACGCGACGCTCACTTTCTATTCGACACATGTCACGCTCGCGCCCCCCGCACCTGACGGGAGGGAGGAGATGAGAGCCGTGCGCGGTCACGACTCAAATGCGCGGGCCCGTAGCGCCACCTGTCGACCAATAGCCAACTGCGCTACTACGCAGACAGATTTTCTTTTAAAATGTACTCCAACAATCTTTATTGTACACATTGAAAAAATAAAATACCAAATACCAAACCAAAGCACACCAACTGGTCACTGGGGTTCCTCAGGATCAATTCTTGGACCCCTCGTCTTCTCCATGTACACTATCACTGGGACATGGTTCTTCCTACCATTGGTATGCTGATGAAGCACTGTAGCTGTATCTATGATTTCACCCAGATGACCCAACGGTAGCTGCACGGATTCCAGACTGCCTGGATGACATCTCGACATGGATGAAAAACATCACCTACAGCTCAACTTGGCAAAGGCTGAGCTTCTTGTCTCCCTTGCCCCTCAGACTCTACAAGATTTCACGTTGCCGTAAGGTTAATCAACAATTAACTCATCAAGATGGGTTAGGAATCTTGACTTGCAATCTTTAATGACCAGCTGACTTTAAGGACCACATTACAAAAAACGCTTGATCATGCAGGTTTGCCTCACACATCAGAAAGATCAGGCCATTGTCATTTCTAGGCCATTTCTCCCGTCTTACAAATATATATCCCCTCCAGAACCCAAAAATCGACAAAGGAGCGAGACCTTGTGGTACATCACAAAAAGGCACTGCATCTACATATATATATGTGTGTGTGTGTGTGTGTGTATTTATGTATACTATGAAGAGTTCAGTTGCAAAAAAACTTTCTCCTATGTTTAGGTTCAATTATTTCACTTGAATTGCATAGAAAACATTGCTATTAGAGTTAAATTACTGAAACTAAACAGGTTACATTCAATAATAATAATAAAACATTTGTGAAAAATAAAATATTTTACAAACTGACAATAAGCAATTAAACAGCAGATTAAAGACATCTGTTAATTTTTGTTCCTATATATGTCGAGCAGTGTAAATTAACCTGAATATGCCTACCTTTTGATGTTGTTTGGGGAAAATTGACTTTATTTAAACAATATCCTCTTTAAAATAATATCATTTCACATAGGACAACACATTTTTGGAAGAAGACTCTTGTGGATTTATTATGAAGATGGAAAGGAAAACCAATTTCACCTAGGTACAGTAGGCGATTTTTTTTAATGCAATTATATACATATTAATACAAACATACAGTAATAGAGGGGGGTAAAGGAAAAGAGGTATAAAAAGGTTAAAACGTGCATTTATGAGGGGGAAAAGAAAAAAAAAATTAAAAACCATTTAATTAACCAAAAAGTGACATACTGTTTCATAGGTCTTTTTAGATTTTCTGTTTCTGATCCTCATCTTGCACGTAAACGAGCTGACGTAATAGAGGATGTTCACGGCAGAACTTCACGTAGTACACACGTTCTTGACGTCACACGGAGGACTAGCAACATACAAAAGCGATTGAACAGAAGATCAGAAACTCTTGCTTTGACAGACAAACTTAAAATTACCATTTAGTCAGAAAGCGAGTCATGTCGGTGAATTACGCAGCAGGACTTTCTCCATATGCGGATAAAGGCATCTGCGGCCTCCCGGAGGTGATGTTTACATTTGTTGCCGTTAGCTGGCTAGCTAGAATTAGCTTCATTTAGTCCACATTAGCCTCATTAACGTTATATGCTCTACAAAATTTACTCTTAATATGTTTGTAAAGCGTCTCTGTAACGTTAGGTATAACGTTACGTGTGTAAGGAATGACAACTGTACGGTTCATTTCGTTACCAAACAAACCTAACGTTAAACAAAGGCATTATGCAGTTATGAATAATTATATGCTAATAATAAAAACAACATGATGTATTTACTTTGATTGCACTACAGTGAAGAAGCAATCTGTTTTAATATTAATAGAAGTTACTTTTGTTTAATGAATAATTGTGTGTGTGTTTTTAAGAATATAATTTTTTCCCGCCAGGTTAGTTCACTAGACCAGCTTTACGACTGTTTATGGTTGCCAAGCATCTCCATTAATTTTAAGCAAAATGAGCTATTATAGCAATATATCAACAACACTGATCTATAATAAGAAATAGCGTATTTTTGTTATATGTATATTATATACATAAATGTCTAAAGTATATGTGTTTTGTAAATATTATGCTATGTCATGGAAAGATTATATGGAATTTTTAAAAGTGGCCAAGGTATGCAATTGTAAGTGATTGCTTTTACATATAGAATTATATAAATCATATTATAATCAAAACAAATTTGAAATAGTTAATGTACTTTTTATATGACCCCTTAGTAATGTGACAGCAGTTGGGCTGTGTGTATTGCAGGTCATGAGTTTGAATGTGTGTGTGTTTGCAGGAGTTTGACACCCCAGAGGAGCTGAAGACTAAAGTGGAGACACTGGCCCAGTGGATTAAGGAGTCACAGTACATGGTGGTTCACTCAGGAGCTGGAATCAGCACGTCTTCAGGGATCCCGGACTTCAGGTATCGCAGACAGACTTTCTATCAGTGTATTAGCATCACTGATGTACCATAAGAGTTTTTCTTAATATTTTGATATATATATATATATATATATATATATGAAGTTGTAGTAATTTTGTTTTGTATTTTTGTCTTTTTATTTAGTTTTGATTAACAATAATAATCAATTTCAGTTATTTTGATAACTGAAATTAATTTTAATATTATTTCAGTTATCATGTCATGTCATGCTTATTTATGAAATACATTTATTTATAATATAAATAATATACACGCATAAATACATGTAAAGTCTTTTTAAAAATATATATACTGTATATGCGTGAATTTTTAACTTTATCACAGCTGATTGGTCCAGTCTGAGTTTGCACACTCTAAACTGGAATAAAATCTGCTCAGGAGCAGGGTAGCAATTTAGCATAAGTTAACATAGTGATAAAACCAGCTCAAAACCATCCTCTTGATCCTGAAACTCAGAGTTTGCTCAAGCTGAACATGGATGCAACACATCGAGGCTACACTACTTCTGTTCATCTGTGTTCTGGTAGATGGTGCTCCAAACTGCTATTTTGATGGCATTAAAGAGGATGATGACAAAAAAAACACCATTTTCTTTCATTTTCAGTCATATACAATACAATACAATAGCTCTTTGTGAAATGTTCAACATCTCACTGAAAATTGTGACTTCTTTGTTAGCTCTCATTTCTTTGTTACAAGTCTCATTTATGTTCAAAATACACTCAATAGCTTCAGAGAATTGCACCTTTTTATGTAGTCTTCATATAAATTGATAATAAATGTGTAAAGTTAGAAGAACAGAGTAAAATATTTATAGATATTGTATGTAGAATGCCGTCAACAAAGCTATAATTTGTCTTAAAACCAATGGCCAGAGATGCATTCATGTTTTCCACCCACATTCCTAATCTTCTGGCAGCCCAGAAGAAGAAAACGGATAATCCTGTGGATTTAATCCTCCGGAAATAACCAAAACCATGCTATTCAAACCAGAAATATACCTTTTGCTTGCCATATTTATTTGTGGTTCTGCTTTGTTTAATGTACAAATATTATCCAATTGTGTTTAAGTTAATAACTGATTGGACAGCAGCCCCTGAACTCTCATATTAATATGGCCTCAAATCAAATTAGGATGGATTAAGAAAGACTGAAATGTGCAGACTCAAAGTAACTACAGAGAGCTGTCACTAGAGGGAGATGTGCAGTTTAAGTACAAATAACAGCTGAAAATCCACTTCAGATCTTAAGACTGTGTTTGGAGTATTTGCCTACTGCAGTAATATGCAACAATATGTTCAAACTTCACATTTTGTCAAATGTAGTCATCGCAGTGTTCCATGCATAGAAAATACTGCATACTAAACTTTTATTTAATCTTGTTGCCAACTTTTCTAATTTTAATGTAGTTTACTAAGAGTGAAAAATGAATAAAATAACATAATACAAAGTAAAATATTAATGCCATTTATATTATACTTAAAAACATTAGTATTCTGTTATTCTGAACACAGCCTGATTGTCCAGTCTGCGAGATGCATGCTTCAATTCTGTTCTAATGATGACTTTGACACCGCACAGCCAAATCAAAAGAAAAGGAGAAATTATTGGTTTGAAAGAACTCTGATAGCCCTTTGATAAAAAACACATCTGATAAAAGAATAAATGAATGATAATTCTACTTTATTCCTGTAAAGCCTATTGTGCTGTACTCTCATATTAAATCTCCCCGTTTCAAGCCACATAAATTGATCAGCTGTGGCTCATGTAAAGATGAGCACTGCTAGCTATCATATTATTGATCTACATGCCTTCAGCTAGTTGGGGGGCTATTGTCTGCAGATATCTGAATCAAACTATTTCTTAAGTATTCATTTATGTAACTTGATTTTGATGATGAGGCTAACACATTATACGTTGTTTATTTTGAGTATATTCTGTACTCATATTCCAGAAGGACATGCACATTATTACATCAGCAGCTATGAAAGAAACTACTTTAAGAACCATTATAGAGTTATTGCATTATGACATTTTCATCCCCAGCATATTGACAATTAACTTCTGCAGTTTTTTATACTTTATTTATTTATTGCACTAATGTTGTTACTGTCATTACAGTAACAGGAATTCAGGAGGATAATCTTACAATCAGAATAAAATGTAAATCTAAAAACAAATCTTAATGTTAATTATAACGTATGCAGAATGTATATATTTTTTATTTACAATATAATACTTTTTTTTCTTCTAGTGATTTGCGATGAAATGTGTGTTTTACATTAAAAACATTGCTTTCATATATAATAGTTTCTTAACATTATTATATATTGCATATTTCAGTTATTTTAGTATATATTTAGTATATCTAGCAGGGCTCCAGACTAAGTTTTTGTGTTGGTTGCACTTGTGCGCCTAACTTTTTTTTTTAGGTGCACCAGCACAAAATTTAGGTGCACACACATTTTTTATTACGTCGCCTTTAACGCCAAAAGGTCACCTTTTTATCCCTCCTTTCACATAATGTGAATGGAACAACAATTAGGTGTAGGAAATGCTTGTCTTTATTTGAAACACACTATATACATTTATTGAATAGATTAGAATACATATAAGAATATAAATATTTGAGCTACATTGAGCTTAAATTGAACATTTCAAATTTAAACATTTAAGCAAAATAAAACATTTCCAAATAAGAGTTTTTGTGCTGGAAGTGCTTCAGTGAACTGAAATTAATTTATTAGAATTATCTCTGACTTAAATTTGGTGAAGGGCATTTCCTCCTTGGCAATGTTGTATGCGACATTAAATTTTGTTATTCACACACTTGTCACGGCATGTAGTGTGCTTTTTCAACAAATGCACTTTTCCCAGCCATAGTCTGCCCGCACTCCCGACAGTATGCTGAGCCGGTATCATCGCTCCGCCCCGCCGCAGAAGCAGCAAGCAGCTCGCGAAAAACACACTTAATATATGGCGGCAAATCTATGCCATTAATAAGCGGGTGCACCACTGATGCTGGTGAGCACGGTAAATCATTTCCGCGAGAGGAAAACAGATGTACATGGGAAGAAACGTGGCCGCGAGCTCATATCAAACCCTTGCGCGCCCTTGATGTGTCGATCACTCCTGCGCTCAGTCCTCTCTCACCTGCTCTTGCGAACACTGTTTTGTCAGTCATGGGGCGGGGCTTGGTGTTTTAGTTACAACTAACCCCTACAACTAAGCACCACAGCCAATCAGAGGCAAGGACCCGACTGAACTCTGTCTCTTATTGGTTTAGACCACGATACAATCAGGATAACCAGAGGATAACACAGACAGATGCTGCACTTGCAAAATAATAAATTCATGTTTTCGCCTGAGCAACGTCAGGTGCACCTGTGCGACCGCAATTTTTTTTTCAGTCGCACATTTAAAAATTTCGGTCGCATTTGCGACCAAATTGGTCGCACTCTGGAGCCCTGTCTAGTTAAAATAAATGTTGCTTTGGCAGCTTAATTATTAAAATGTTACATTTTCCCAGGTTTTTTATGGTTTTAGTTAGTTATTTAATAAGTACTGAGTACTACAGTCTCATTTCCTCATTTTACATTACTAAGCTGAGTTGACCTCATTTCACTTTGGTTTACTTTACGATTTGTGTTTGATGTACAAATTTTTAATGTTCCATGAATTTCAGTGGTGGTTAAATTGGATCCACCTTCTGCTAGTTTGTCATTGTAATCACTTAACACTGTGCGCAGGGGGTTTAATTTTTGGAGGGGGTGCTGATGTCATGTTGAGTGACGCCTGTTACATTTATTTTCCTTCTTCCACCCAGCTGTTTTTCCTTTCTTTGCCTCATTGTCTTTCCGTCGGCTCATCTGACTTGTTATCAGAAGAAACGTGTGTGATGCAATGGGCAGCTGCGTATTTTTCCTCCTGTGTTCTCTCATATGAAATTTTCATAAGAACCCCTGTCTGTCAAATCTTGATTGACTGCTTATTTCAGAGCTGACGGTTCTGTAGGTGCAAATAGGCACTCTGACTGTTAAGAGCACGTACAACACTAAAGCAGTAGTTGACATAAAAATGACTTACCTTCATGTCATCTGAACCAAATTTGATTTGATTTTTTTGTGGAATGCAAAAGGCGTTTGGTTCCCTAGGGATGCTGCTACTGATGAAAGGCATCATTTGGATGCATGCACTGTCATCGCATCTGCCAGATGCAGAAATGTTAGCTGCACTAATAGCAAGTGTGCACCATTGTGTTCAAGAGTTGTTTTTTTCCAGATGTCTCTTACACTTACCATCCATTAGAGCAAAAAATACAGTAAATCTATAATAATGTGAAATATTATTACATATTAAAAGAAGGGCTACTCCAAAGAACAGCATTTATATGAAATAAAATATTTTTGAGACTTTACTTCACTTTTGCTCATTTCAATGCACAGTTGGTTATTAATTTATTTTGGACAAAATAACTTACCCTCAAACATTTGAGAGGATAGTGGATTCAAAATGTTTGCATAAAAACAATCAATGCATGATTTATACAGTGTCTTTCACTAAACAGACAAACTAAACTAAATGATCTAATCTTTTCTTTTGAAAAACAGTTTGGCACAGTCTGAGGGTGAGGGAAGAACTTGTGTTTATCGTTGAACTATTTTAAAATTCACAGACACAAACTCACTCTGGTCTAGCTTCAAGGGAACAGGTTGACACATTTTTATGGTTGAGTCTTTTAAAATTCTGCAGGCATCTTCATCTAAACAGCAGTGCACTAGAATCTCCTTCCAATTTCCCACATTGCACAGCTTGTCAGTGTGCTATGCAGCATTTCATAAGTGGAGAGCTTACTTGGGACATACGTAGTCTTGGGCCCAGACGGACTGTTTACTGACCGTCTGCGTATTGCACACAAAACATGTCAAGAGCTTTCTCAAACGTTGAGCTTCAATCTGATTGCTTGGCTTGACGCAATTTCCCAAAGTCAGAGTGCACCGCTTTATATCGGTGCACCGTGAAACAAATTCATCGGTGTGCTTCGGGAAGAACTAAGCACTGCGTTTGCCAAGTTTTTGGCATTGAATCTTTGAAAGACAGTCAAAAGTTTAGTTTGAGACACTTAGTGAATGAGCAGACCTTTGTTTTCATCCGATTTCAGATTTACACGCCTCCAAATGTCAAGTTAAGGAAAAGCTAACTGTGTTTGACGTGTCAGTCAGACGCCCTCTTTCTGTCTTAGCGGGTGATTCTTGGCCAGAATAAGCTGCTGTGTGTACAAGACTTTGATCAATAGCCTAAAGTCTGGATGGGACTTATTTAGGGGGTTTATGTAGTACTTGTAAGAGCTTATCCAAGTTTAGTAAGAACACAGAACTTTTGATAATTCGAACAAGGAAAGCCGCTGCATGTGTAACTAGCAAAGCATGAAAAAGCAAACCATATTTCAGCAGAATTGACTGTTGTGTGTGTGTGTGTGTGTGTTAATACAAATTCCCAAGTGTACAAGAGCAAGATTTCTGCCTGTTTAAGTGAACTTTTGAGTCACCCCTCTAAGTAACTCCTTCCACAGTTATAAGAAAGTGTAGTGACTTCCCGCTGTTCTCAGTGATAACTAAAACCCTGTCTTTGTCATCTGAGATTCCCAGCAGCTGAGCAGTGCTCACTGAATCGCAGAGGGAGAGGAGGAGCAGACAGGAGATGAAGGCTTCAGGGAATTTCATTTCGTTCTTTCCTCCTGAAGTTCACTGTATTCTTGTGCCAAAAATAGTTTCATACAATCGTTTTCAAACCTAAAGCAACACAAGTTTGAACTGGAATAATTCACATTTATGTATTTAATGGACATTTTTATCCAAAGTGTATTTTAAAGTATGCATTATGTAATTTGGTTTCATTGGAACTCATGACTTTTTGCTTTGTTTCTAACACCATGCTCTTTTTAGTATATACCAGGGGCCACCAGGTTTGGGAGTTTGGAGTTTAGCCCCAACTCTAATCAAACACACCTGGGGCCTGTTTCAGAAAGGAGGTTCAAACAACTCGGAGTTTAAACTTGAACTCTGAGTTGATCAACCCAGAGATTAAAAGCTCAGAGTTTTGGGTTTCAGAACAGCTGATCTGAGTAAGGTCAATCAACTCTGAGTAGACTAATTCAGAGTTAAGCGTGTACACCACGACTATAAAAAGCCATTATCAATGGAGCGCAGATATTACGAGTGACCATGGCAACATCTGTGTCACGATTCCAAAGTCCAGACGAGAGTCGGTAACAGTAAATCCAATTCACAAGACAGAATACTAAACACAAACGAAATACAAGAACCAGAGTGCAAATGGACCGTGGAGACAGACAAACACTTCCGGGTTTTAAACGCATGAAAGTAGGTCAAGAGGTGGAGCAAACAATGAAGTACCTAGACAACAAACGAGTGGGCGGAGACATGAGTTCATTGATGAGAGTCCACGAGTGAAAACAGATATAAAACACAGAGAGTTCGCTGGGCACTGAAGTGCCATCCCCTGATCTGGGCTGGCACTTCAAGCTGACTGTGACCGTCTGAAAAAAGAGGTTCTCCAGCTGAACTTGATGTGCTCATGCAAAGTCACAGCAAATAGGAGCACATATTTAAGTATAATAAAAAAATAAGTAATGTAATGTGTGACGTTTATTGACATTTTCACAATCTAGTTACAGTACGTCCCTGTTGAAGGTCAGTGAGATGATTTGAAGCTAATATTAATATTTTTATAAGCTAATATAATTTTTTGCAGTAATATCAAAGGTAAAACATGTTATTGAATCTAATTGTAATTGTCATGTAGGTGCAATCCTGCAGGTATTAAAAGAACATGTCAGCAGCTGAAA
>JAUMHP010000041.1:18756174-18771418 GCA_032361065.1 Enteromius trimaculatus | reverse complement strand
GGTTTATAAAGTAGGTTTGTGATTGAAAATAGACAATAAGAAATTAACTTAAGGGAGCTCTCGTCTGTCTGTCCGTCTCGCTGACACGTCACTTCCGCATGCACAGGAACATGATGCTATGGCACCTCAGCCACCTGGGTCTTCAGGTCGACTGAGAGAAGAGCAAACTCTCCCCGGTGCAGATGATCTCTTTTCTCAGTATGGAGCCGGATTCGGTCGTAACGACTGTTTGTCTGTCTGAATGTTGTGGTCGACATGGATGCATTCTCCACGGGCCGGGGTGCATACATTGGGCAGGCAGCTTTGGGCCCCTGCACAGGTGTCCAGCTATTTTGGCATATTCGTATGTCACAACTCGCCCACCATCTGCTCCTGTGGGGTCACAAGCAGCTGAAATCGCTGCGTGCTGTTCACATTTCAGGGATACTCAACCGTGCAGCTGATCAGCTCTCACGGCAGTCAACCCACCCTGAAGAATAGCGGCTCCACCCCCAGGTAGTACAGCTGATATAGAGCCACTTCGGCGAGGCCAAGATAGACCTCTTTGCCTCCCCCGAGTCTGCCTATTGCCTGTTGTTCTATCCCCTCCAGTAGTCCAAGAAATCGCTCGGCAGGGGTGCACTGGCATACAGCTGGCCTCCAGGGTTCAAGTACGCCTTTCCCCCAGTGAGCCTCCTTGAACAGATCCTGTGCAAGCTCAGAGAGGATGAGGACTAAGTACCGTTGCTTACGAACCTCACGTTCCTCGCGGCAGCCCCTCCTTGGAAGATCCCCTCGAGGAAGGACCTTCTTTCTCAGGGGATGGGCACCTTATGGCACCCGTGTCCCAGTCTGTGAAACCTGCACGGCTGGTTCCTGGACAGGCTTTTCAGACTTTTCCGGCATTTCAAGCGCTGTCATAGATACCATCTCCCAAGAGAGAGCTCCCTCTATGAGGCAGGCTTACGCTCTGAGATGGGGTCTGTTTGTCGACTGGTGTTCCTCTCGCTCCTCTCCTCTCGTATTGTTCCTTAGAGGTGCGCGTCGGATCCCTTCAGTCTGCAGATCTGAAGTATCTCACACTGAAGACAGCGCTCCTTACTGCGTACATTTTAGTTCACGCTGCCACCTATTGTTTTTTCTTTATATTCAAAACACTTTTAGAAAAAATAGAATTAATGTATGTTTAGAGCACTTGAAATAAACATTAATAACCATTGTGGGACCTCATAGTGAACAGACAAAGATGCAGAAGGACAACATTCCAAAGAGAATCTTGAAATCTTCTCCTAAATGGTTCATGAGTCATAAAACTGATCGATGACCATTTCAACACCTGAATGTCTGTTAAGACCTTACTAGAATTAGTAGCAACACTTTGAACAATAGCAAAGCCCTCATCTTTACATATTTAAACAGCGTGTGTGTGAATGTGTGTGTGCGTAATCCTATGTTTAGTGTTGTACAGTAGATTAGTTGACAATAAAGGTGTATTATCATTATTAAGAAACATTTGCTTTGTGTATTGTGTTTTGAAAAAGTCAAACATTGCTCATAGATCCGAGCTACCCCGCTCTTAGAATTAAAACACTAAGCTTTTGTTTTGATTCGCTGATCACGAGTCAAGCAAACTGTTTAAAATATGCTTATTGTGCTAAACGCTGGACGTATTGGTCAATAGTGTATTTCATATTTCAGAATTCAGGATAACTGTATCTGGAGATTCATTTACGTAGATTAACCAAAGAGCTAATTAAACAAAGAAATTAAACTTAAGGTTATTCCCCAAAGTTGAATAATACATTTATTTATTATTTCCCTTAATTTGCCTTACACCATTTTTACTGATATAATGATATTACTGCGCCTTGGTGGAAGTGCTGCAAAGTTGTCTTCCATAATACATCATAGTTATTTTTGTCTGCTCAGAAAATTGTGACGTATTATTTTGTGTCACCATATTTACTCTTGTAACTAGTCATGTGACCATCTTTAAATAAGGAAAATGTGGGAGTGTTTGGTGGTTTCTAAATTCATTCCTGTTTGGATCCTAAGGAATGAATGGAGCTAAGCTAAACACTAACATAATGATGCAGCATGCAAGAGCAATTGAGTGCACGCAGAGATATGTATCAACTTGTCAAAGTCGAGGGAAGAACATAATGAAATACGGAAAACAGTGGCTTTTTTCTTTAAGATTTCAAATAATACATAGTTTGCTTGGATTCCAACATGTCCTCCAACCAATATGCCCCAATAGGTCATTTGTGTCACAGTTCATGGGTTCATGACCTCATTCATGCCTGTTGTGTGTATGAATGAGTCACTGACAAACTCTTTAAGCAGGTGCACAGCCAAACCTACCCAATAGAAAGCGGCACTAACATTTTTTTCACAGATTCTTACATATATTGTTAAAACTATGCAAAAGGCAACTATACAATACTAACTAGGTAATATCAACAAGTCCATCTCCTACAAATCTCTCTCCATAATGGTAACAGTTAAACTTTTTTTATAACAGGGCTGCAAATTAACTAAACCCACCCAAACTAACTTGAACATAAACACACATAACATCATTAATACAAAAACCCAACTGTCTTGCCTAAATGACACAAAAACAAGTACATTTTAAAGAAATGTCCTGCACTGACTGCCGGGGAGAAGGGCTCATTTATTTGAAATAAACTCTCCTGATTGCCACTCCGCCCCTGTTACCCAGCACTATTTAATGTGTGCTAACCTGTCCGACAGAAAAGAAAACAAAATATTGTCAGTGTCTGATGACTTGAATGCAGAAGGCTGCTTTTTGGTCTGTAACCTGATCTGTTGTTCTTTGATCAGTTGAATGTTTTATTATAGCAAACAACAAACTTGATATAGATACACAAGATATATCCTGTTCATCCGTATCAGTGCTCAGTGCATCCTAAACTCTCAAAACGTAGGTGTTTTTCCTGTCAAAAAAATAAAAGAGATTGTCCTTTGTGTTTTCCAACAGACAGGCAGGCAGTGTTACGTGTGACCGCAGGCATTTGATCTGATTTGATGTCTGCACGGAAACAAGAGCATGGCTGTGTTGTGATAACCAAGAGCTACGTCCAGCGCTGCTCTGACCAGATCACTATCGCCCAGCCAGGCCAGACAGAAAGGTCACAGCCTGACCTGTGTGACGGGTCACAGGAAGCAATTACGATAAGCTTTTACATGCAATTATTTGTGTATTTCATGAGTCAGTTTCAGAGACAGAGCAGAGGTGTGTGACGTCACATGACCTGTGTGAAACTAGTTCAGAAGACATCCAGTGGGATGTAAAGTGTGTGTGATGTTACAGCAGGTGGGAGATGTGCAGACCTGCTGAGGAATTCATATGAAGGTACAAGAATAATAATTTGATTTTAAAATTGTAGCAATTTATTTAGGTTCTGCATACCTTCTGGTCATTTCATTTTCTTCTTAAAAATGAAAATTGAGTAATTTTATTTTTACATAAAAATTTTATATTTTATTTTAATAAATGTTTTATTTATTTTCTGTAATTATATATATATATATATATATATATATATATATATTAAAATCTGTTAATTTGATTTTTCACAAAAATAACAGGATACAGATACAGGAGAATCATAAATAAAATATTTAAAATATTTATCTATCGAAAGAATGTCAAGCATATGAATGTCTAAAGAATGTCTTGAGCATAGAATATATGTTAGAGCATTAAAGTTTTTCAACCATTTATCAAATATATGCATATACATCTAACCTTACAGCCAGAACATTATGAAAGCATATGTATAGCAAAAAACAATTTGCAATGCAATATTCAAAATGGCAATGCATTTCTAATTTAAATTTACATTTCCAAACCCCACATGTGCAAAGTTTTGTTCAGAAAGAAAATTAAAATTAAATAATATTATTTACATTTGCCATTTACAACAGTAATCTTAATATGTAAATTGCATACTAATTTTAATGCTGTATAATTTGCACAGTTAAAATAAAAATGTATAACCCAAATTGATCTGATATGTGTAACAGTCACGCCCCTGCACAGTGTTTGTTATTGTTCTTCCCTATGTGCTCAGTGTGACCTAGTTTCTGTCTGACAGAATGAACCGACCTACAGAAAAAAAGTATGGATTGCCAGTTCAGTTTCGAATATCTCCTCCTCCTGCTGGAGCAGGGGGAGAGATCGCTCGAGAGCCATACAAGACACTGCACCAAGGCTGAGCTGTCAGATCTGGGTCAACGGACGAGGCATCCTCCCGTGCCCATGCTTCGCACGAAATTCAAGAACACACCTGCCCACCCAGGCGAGACCTGGACTCTGCCTCGTCGCTCGGACCCGTCAGCTCCACCATGGCACCTTGCTCCCTCCTCTCCACCGTGGTTCTTCTGTCCACCGGCTCCTCCGGCTGCGCCTCGTCCCTCCGTCCTGCCAGCTCTGTCAGGCTCCTCCCTCCCTCCAGCTACACCTTGGTCCTCTGTTGCTCCGGCTCCACCGCAGCCTTCCAGATCCCCACCCCTGGCTCCTCCCTCCGTCATCACCACCCTGGACCCTGTTCCCAGTCCTCCTCCCAGCTGCCCGTCCACCTCCTGAACCTCCTCCTGACTTGGACTCTTGCCTTCTGTTTTGTTTACGCCACGAGGACCAGCTTCCGGGAGGGGGGCGATATGCCACGCCCCTGCACACTGTGTGTGGTTGTTCTTCCCTATGTGCTCAGTGTGACCTAGTTTCTGTCTGTTGTTGATTATGTTCAGGTGTGTCTTGTTATTAGCGTCATTGTCTGCCCTATTTAAGTTTCATTCTGTTTAGTTCAAGTTGTCGGTTCATTATGTGCGTCTGCGTTGTGTGTGCTTCCTGATCTGCCTACCAGCCTGTCTGTAAACCTTTGAGGATATAAAATAACTGTTGTTTGAAGAATCTGAATCTCTGCTCGTTCCTCACACACCAGAAGCGTGAGAGTAACATGTTCAAGCAGAAATAGTAGTAAAATTATCATTTAAATGTTATTTGTACAAAATTTAAACTAACAGTTAGGACACTTACGATTGCATTTTAATCATAATGCCGTGGAAAATTTGAAGCAAAAGTCAATGCGACTTTGAATGAGCTGACCATGCCTACCCTCCATCAATCATTGCTTCAAGGTGGGGATCTTCTTTTCTCGATTCTTCAACGCCACAGGCCATTCCTGAGGTTTGCGTTCGAAGGTCGAGCATATTAGTACAGGGTCCCACCCTTTGGGCTCTCCCTGTCACCCCGTATACTAACAAAAGTAGCGGAGGCTGCCCTGACTTCACTCTGTGAGCAAGAGGTTCACATTTTCAACTACCTAGACGAACACAGGGATCTGGTGTTGTGACACCTTAGCCTGTTGGGTCAACTGGGAAAAGAGCAAACTCTGTAGAACACAGGATCTCTTTTCTCGGTATGGAGATGGATTTGGTCGAACAGACAGCACGCCTCACGCAGGGACGGCAGCGGCAATCATGCTGTTGGGGCTGCTTCATATGAGACCACTTCAGCACTGGCTTCACCACCGAGTCCTGAGGGGGGCGTGGCAATGCGGCACTCACCAGGTTTACGTGACACCGGCCTGCCGCAAAACCTTCTCCTTGTGGTCAGGCCTCTCATTTCTCCGGGCAGGAGTGCCCCTAGAGCAGTTCTCCAGGCATGCTATGTTATTCACGGATACCTCCACCACTGGTTGGGGGGCCACGTACAACAGGCATGCAGTGATAGGGGTTTGGACAGAACCTCATCTGCACTGACAAATCAACTGCTTAGAGTTGCTGCTGGTACGGCTCGCCCTCTCACTGCCAGTAGTTTTATGCCCTGACCGAGGGAACTACCGGCACTGATGTCCTGGCAAACAGTTGGCCATGGAGCCTGCGAAAGTATGCTTTCCCCCCAGTGAGCCTTCTAGCACAGTTTCTGTGCAGCGTCAGAGAGGATGAGGAGCAGGTCCTGCTGGTAGCCCCCTATTGGCTCACCCAGACCTAGTTTCCAGGACTTACGCTCCTCATGACAGCCCTCCTTAGCCTGACAGACCTCCTGACTCCATTTTTAGTCCAAGGAAAAAAAAGGGGTTCTAGGTTACCTAGGTTCACCGGCTCGGCTCCTCAGCAAAACTCTAAAGATGCACGCATCAGCTGCCTGTTTATGCTCATGCAGTGATCAGCTGCAGCTGGATTCAATCAGTGCATGTCAATGTTCATTGGCATGTTTTCATACATGCAAGGTAGATTGGTCCTCTTGAAGCAAGATCCCCAATCCGTCGGCCATATCTGACGTGACGTCTCCGTTCCCTTCTTAAGGGAATGAGGGTTACATTCGTTACCAAGACAATTTGTCAATATATATATTTTTTTATTATTTAAAACGTACATTTAATGAATGTAAGTGTAATGAATCCGACCTCTGTGGCTCTCTCCGACCGGCAGCTGCGGGAACCATCCCCCGAGTATTAGTTTCCACACGGACACAGTTTCGGCAAACACCTCATCACTTCCGCGCCAGGTGTTCGCGGTTATCTGCTTTATTTAAGTATTGGCTTATGATATGATTAAATTATTTAAACCTTAAATGCAAATAAACATTGTAAAATTAAAAAGTAAAAAAAATCAGATAACAGAAATGTTTATGTAAAATGTCAAATTTCCTCATGTGTCTTTTTTTAATAGGTGCAATGCAATGGAGCTGTAAAGTCTGTAAATATAAAAAAAGCCAAAAGCACAACCCCCATTCACTTGAGGATTTTAAGCCAGATATAATTGGGAATCATTACAGTTTACAAAATGAACCTGATTTGATCGTGAGTGATAATAATTGTGAACACAGTGGACCAAGTCAATCATTAGATGCATCAGAAGAAATTATTAGAACAATTGGTTCACTTCTTTAAAAGTTGGAAAGTGTTCTCAATGTTTCTAGTAATTGCATTGACGAGCTGGTGGAAGAGCTTAATTTCATTTGCACATCTTCTGCTCCCATTTTTAAACAGGTTGTTCATAGAAATTTAGAAAAGCACAGTTGTGCTGTTGAGGAGGACGTAGTTGCAGAATTGGTAGAGGAACTGTGCAAGTCACATCCTTTAAGCAATGCACTAGGAGGAAATGGGCCCTTTGGTTCTTCATAAATATTTAAAAGAACAGTTTGATATCATAGATCCTGTGGAATACATCCTTGATGCCCAAGAAAAGCTCAGCTTCCAATATATGCCCATTTTTCAGACATTACAGCAGATATTGAACAATAAAGATTTTGCAGATGCTGCTTTAAAAATACAACCCCACAATACCTCAAAGTATGAATCACATCAAAATCGGACACATTTCAAGAACAATGAATTTTTCTCTGAAGAACCAAGAATTTCTTTGAAATTCTTTATATCGACGATTTTGAAGTTTGCAACCCGCTAGGGACATCACGGAAGAAACTCAAAATTACAGCAGTGTACTGGTTTTTAGCAAATGCATCACCTGAAGTGCGCTCTACACTAACTGCAAAACATATAAGTATTCTCTGCAAAGCCGTGGATGTTAAATGATTTGGTTATGAAGCTATTTTAGAGCCACGTCTGAAAGATCTTTCTGTCTTAGAACAGGAAAGAGTTTTCATACCCATTGCTGGACAAAAATATTAAAGGAACCATTTACTGTGTTGCAGCTGACAATCTTGCTGCACATTCTCTTGGTGGACTTGTCAAAAGTTTTAACGGTCCATATATTTGCAGGTTCTGTACTGGACCACTGTCTGAATACTGTCAAAAGCATGGTAAAGAATTTCAACAAAGAACAAAAGAAGCCCATGCATGTCAAGACTGTAAAAAGAAAATCCCAAAATACTACACTGTTATGGTGTCAAGAGAGCTTGTCCACTGACAGAAAAGCTGAGTCACTTTTTACTGGATATCCTCCTGACATACTTCATGACTTTTTTGAAGGCATAGTTCCTTCAGAATTAGCACTTTGTCTTTCTGTTTTCATTAACAATAAGTACTTGACACTGCCAGAACAGAATGACCTGATAAAGAAGTTTCCTTTCAAGTTTGGAGATGCCGTTGAGGGTCCCCAACCCATCCCAGAAAATTTTGCAAGTCGTGGTAGCATAGGAGGAAACGCTCATGAGAACTGGGCACTCATTAGGTCATTGCCACTGCTTATTGGATCAATATTGGATGATCCTTCATGGCAAATACTTATGACTTTGAAAGACATTGTAGAGCTCACATTGGCTCCTACCCACTCATGTGAAAGTCTAGCTTATCTTGACATGAAAGTTTTAGAGCACCGTCAGAGGTTGCAAGAAGTTTTGCCTAAGCTAATGTGGCCTGGCCAAAAAGGGTTAAATCATTCTGGTAATGTTAAAACCTAAGGACAATATTACTGCTGACTACGGCACCCCATTAAATATGGGGAACTAAAGATGTAATATAAATTTGGGTTCACACAGGTTTGTTCATGAAGGGCAGAGACGAAAGCATCAGTATATATGTGGTTTATTAAATTCGCAATCGGATAAAACACTTAAGGTTAGAAAGGTAGTTCAACAATCATGACCCTACACACAACCAGTAAAAGGCAACTATGATTTAACATTACACGTAATCAGGTAGGCTAGCTGTGAAGTAATTCATGAACTACACTCACACGCGCACACCACACACACCCGTGAGATGAGTGATCACACAGCAATCCACACTCCCTGCTCCAAACACCACCACCAGGGTCTAGCGCAGCCAACCTCCTGTCACAGTAGCCTAAAACACACAAAAACAACAATTAACACTAAACCAATGCTGGGCCTAGTGTGGGAGAATAAGGCTTCCAGCTTATTACAATAGAGGGAATTATTATTACTTAAAAGGGGGAAGCAAAAACTAATAAAAAATGAAAATAAACTTACAATAATATGCAAAAATCATACAAGAACCAAGAAATGATAGCCTAAAGGCCTAACAATAATAAAAACATACAAAGTCCTTAATGTAAATGGGTGACATAAACACTCCTATAGGAAGGAGGCCCGATAGATCGAACACTGATAACCAGCCAGGGCACACAGCCAAAGACTGTTGAAATAATTGGGAGGACTATAGAAACATCAGCATACGGGAAAACCATAGAACAGATTAGCAAAAGCACAGCAAGACAGCAGCGCCGTCTTAATCACGTCCTATACAGGAAGCAATTTCACCCCCAAAACACCACAAGGTGGAGCACTTCCCAGCATTTTTGTTTGTCCATACGTGTCAAAAGGACATTGTACAGTTGCTCAGAGCATAGTTTTTGGCAGTTTACGGGACGATCATATAAATGGACTTAAACAGAAAGTAATGACAGCCACCTCCCCACCGCAAAGCCGGCATCAAGATGCGATTCCAGCTTGTTTAGCCAGCCAGGATGCATCCCAGGTAGACCAACAGTGGCTCTTATATACAGCACCTCAAAATCTAATTGGTAGCATTCTAAATAGAGGGGAGGGAACTTACCCACTCTACCACACTAAAACTGACACCAAAACACAATTTTCTCAAGCACTATGCTTCCCTGATAGAAGCCTTTGGTCCTCTAGTTGGAGTATATGCACTTCGAGGCCAAACATAGGTTCTTTAAACGAGTAGTCAGGTTCACGGGTAACTTCAAAAATGTTTTGTTGTCACTTTCAACAAAGTACAGTATAAGATAATGATGGCCTTCCATTGGCAGAAACATGGAAGTATGTCTCCCCTAAATGTCAGGAGAGTGTCATCTGTGCCACTGGAAGTACTAGATGATAGAATCGAAGAATCTGTTAAGGAACTGTTCCCTCAGGTAACCAGCGTACAGCTGTCAAATGCTGTAACATACTATGGGCACCTAGAGCATTTTAGGTCTTTCCTGTTAGAAAGCAGTAGGGAATTGATTCTTGTTCATCAACATAGCCTTCAAGATCATTATCCATTGGCATACTGTGTTGTGGAGGGACAGTGCATGGTTACATTGAAAAGACACATTTGTTGCAGTTTACCATAATAGTAAGTAGCTTTATTGCCAAGACTGCATTTAAGACTGTAATTACGTTCAAGCTTTGTAATATTTACATTTTAAAAGTAGCACAATCTGCCATATCAACTACCAAAATAGTTTTTCTGAGTGTCAGTGACCTTTTTTTTTTTTTTAGGTAACCAAACATGGATTCAGCAGCCCTCAGGGTAATCTTTGAGCACAGGATAGAGAAGCTAACACTGCCATCTGGAATACCAGAGTCACCCAAACCATGAGCTCAGGCTCACACACAAGTGTAAGGACAATTTGAATACTTATGTGGGGCATTATTGCTTCGGCCTGGGCTTGCTGTCATACATTGATCGTTCTTTACTTACAGCATGGCACGATTGAACATGAACATCCCATAGCATCTTTGCAGACGCAGTACGAGTGTCGGCAGGGAAAAAATAGGTTACTTATGAAACCCAGGTTCCCTGAGACACAGAACGAGTACTGCGTTCCATGCTGCACTGTAAGTCTTCCTCACTTCAGTCGAAGTAACCTGAAGTGGTTGCTTATATACCATCGCAGTCTCGCCCCCTTCAGGTAGGCTTCGGTGGGAGTTGCAGTCATAGTTTTGCACAGCACCATAACCAACCGATTGGTTCATTTTCATAGCACTGCATTGTATAGCACTGAACCAATGGCCATGCAGTTTCACTTCGTGATTGAGATAAGGCTTCAGTTCGGAGGAAAAAAAGATTTTTTCCCATAGCGTCTTAACCTATTCGTTTTCCTTCTCTTGCTCATCAATAGATTCTCTGCAGTGAATGGGTGCCGTCAGAATGACAGTCCAAACAGCTGATTAATACATGTCTGAATCAGGAGAGAATGTGCACGGATCAAGCACCTTTTACAAACGAAAACCATTCTAAACTAAATTTTGGTGGATTTTTGATGAAAGACATTTTCCACCAGGTGAGGCAATATTTTGGACCCTATTTTGGCAAGAAGCAGTGCTATGTTAAAAGACCTTAGTGAAGAATTTGTTTCTTACAAACACTGTTCAAATTGAAGCCCTCGCTGTGTCTGTAAAACTACTGAAGATAACAACCACAGTCTCTCAAGTATAAAGAGTAAATGGGGACAGGGCAAAGTTAGAGGCCATAACCAAACTGTTGATGTTCTTTCATAATTTATACAGCATCTGTGTCTTCAGATGCCTCAAGACAATTAGGAGCCAATGGTTGAAAAGAACAAGACAAGAAAATAGCATTGACAGAATACAATGTTCTGAAAGCATCCAGCCAATCATTTCCCTGACCAGTGTTTCAGTCCAGTCTGCAGAGGAGCGCTGAGCAGCTTTTATATAGCAATGGCAAGCAAACAATTTTCATTCTCAGTAGGCTTTGATAGGCGTCTCTGAAGACCTTGAGGTCACCTTGAAATGGAATCGAGTGAAGAAGAGTGCCCATCTTGCCTGTCGAGAATTCAGCGTTTGGCGGACTGGATATACTCCAGATAACGGTAATCCGTTAAAACTAGGAAGGGGTGTTTGGATCCTTCGAGCCAGTGCCTCCATTCTTCCAGTGCACATTTCATGGCTAACAACTCCTTATCTCCCACGTTGTAATTAAGTTCTGCTGAAGTGAGTTTGCGAGAATAAAAGGCACAGGGAAACATTTTAGCTGGGCTGCCATGGTGTTGAGACAGTACTGCTCCGATACCTGAATTGGAAGCATCTACCTCCACAATGAATTCTCGTTCCGGTTCAGGATGCCGGAGGATTGGGGCTGTGGTAAACCGTTCTTTCAGGGTCTGGAAAGCATTTTGACCGGCTGATGACCAACGGAGGACGTTGGGGCCTTTAAGTTAGGGGTCCCGACAGCTGACTGAATCCTTGAATGAATCGCCAGTAGAAATTTGCAAAGCCCAGGAATCGTTGTAGGTCTTTGATAGTGCGTGGTTTTGGCCAGTTGAGTACTGCATTCACTTTCTGTTCATCCATCGTCACTCCTTCTGCACTGATGATGTAGCCCAGGTAAGTGATGCGTGTCTGATGGAATTTGCACTTCTGCAACTTGGCATACAGTTTGTGTTGAATCAGCCTCTTCAGAACGGTACGAACGTGTTGAACATGGGATGTGAGATGTTCTGAATACATCAGTATATCGTCAATATACATTAGCACTTGGCGGTTCAGCATGTCTCTGAAGAGGTCGTTAACAAGAGCTTGTAAAATGGACTGTTGGCTAATCCGAAGAGCATAACCCGGTACTCATAATGCCCGGTGGTCGTGGAGAATGCCGTTTTCCACTCATCACCTGCATTTATATGGACGAGATTATAGGCGCTCCTGAGGTCCAGCTTGGTGAAATACTTGGCCTTCCTGAGTTGCAAGGTGAGTTCCTCGGTGATGGTGGTTTCATGGCCGGAGCCAAGAGGACTCCCGTCTAAGGCTGCCACAGCCACCCGTGGACCACATGGGGAAAGCAGAAAATCACACTGTTTAGCAAAACCTCGATCAATAAAATTTCCCTCTGCCCCAGAGTCAATAAAGGCTGAGATGGTAAATTCTTGACCTCTCACATGAATTGTAATGGGTATAACAAGAGATGATTGTTCACTCACCCGACTAGTGGTTTGACAAGGAGGCCGGATGGGGCAGTTAGCCCGGACGTGGTCTGGTTGTCTGCAGTATAGACATAGATGGGTGTGGATTCTCCGTCCTCGCTCCTCCTGCGTCAAGTGTGTAGCACCGAGTTGCATGGGTTCAGCCTCAGAGAGGATGTTTGATGAGGTGCGGTAGTAAAGGCAGCTGGACGTCTGGATCGCCGAGAATGGAGCAGGTTATCAATTTGGATTGTGAGATCCATGAATTGATCCAATGTCCTTCCTTCATCGCGGTATGCCATTTCCGTCTGTAGATCCTCTCTGAGGGCTTTTCTATAAGGCACATTCAAAGGAACCGGTGGCCAGCCGGTCTGAGCAGCGAGAGTCCGAAATCGGATGGTGAAATCGGCGGCGGATTGACTGCCTTGGCGGAGCGTTAGAATTTCCTCCCCAGGTTCCTTCCCTCCTACAGCATGATCAAAACATCCCTGAAGAGACGTACAAACTCCAGGTATGAGGGGAAAACTATCTGCCTGCTGTCCCAAAGTGCAGTAGCCCACTCCAGTGCTCTTCCGGTGAGCAGTGAGTAAATCAGAGACACTCGACTCTCATCAGTGAGGAAGTCATGCGGCTGTTGGTTGATGTAAATATCTACTTGTGACAGGAAACCCCGGCATTTACCTGTTGAGCCGTCAAATTTCTCGGGGAGAGATAATCTGGGCTTGCTGGTATGCTGTGGCACTGGTGGGGGCGCTGGAGCAGCAGCCGCTGGTAATGGTGTGAGTGTCTGTAGTGAGATTTTGCAGCGTCTGCGTGATGTCATCCACACCGCGGTTCAATTTCTCCAGCTGTTGCTGATGGGCGGTCAGCTGAGTAGCCTGACGTGAGAGCTCGTGAGCCATCTGGTAGAACGCTGCTGGATCCTCTTGTGGCAAAGTTTTCTGTGACAATGAGGACTCATCGGATCCATACGCAGCTTTATTTATGAACACAAGGTCAAAACAGGCAGTAGTCAAATACCAGGCAATGGGAGCAAAGGAGAGAGGCAGAGGCAGAGTCAGAGTCCAGGCAGATAATCAGGGTAACAGGCAAGATTCGAGGTCAGAGAACAGGCAGAGATCGGGGTATCAGGCGGAGATTCACAAGAGATAAGGCAGTCCAAATAACAAGGAAAATGCTCGGGATTGATGCTAGTGGCAGAGCAAAACTTTGCGCCTTCCTTCCGTGAAGAGCGAGCTTAACCGTAGGTTTGGTTATCATTTATTATTATTTTTTAATTCCAATTTAATTCCGATTCTGTTTATCAATTCTGATTCTTATTGATTTTGGTTCCAATATGTTAATGTCAAACATTTATATATCATACATATTAATTATGTTCTATTAGTTGGAGCTGAATATAAAAAAAAAAAACAGCACTACTGCAAACTTGTGAAAGAGCGATCACTTGAAGGTGAGGGCTAAACTCTTTAAATAGACTCTCGGGAGTACATGGGACTGACAAAATGTGAATTTCATCAGAGAAATTAGTGATTGAGATGAAGACACTGGTTGAAAGTTTGTAAAGGTTTTCGATGAAAGAACCAGAGGAGAGTGTGCCGAAGCCTGGAATACACTATTTGTGTTTTGCCCTGATTTCCAACAGTATAATTCTGCGCAACTGGAGGAGCAGCAGTTTCAGGACCCTAGTTTTTTTGTGGCTGCACCATCCACTGACCTGGATCACCAAAAACACTGATTAAAGATGGACGACACAGACAGCAATCAGACTGTGAGTACCGATATTCAATTAAGGTTTATTTTAAATCATGCAAAGTGAGCGCTGATAACTATGAATTACAAATTAATTACCAACAAATTAAGAATTTGTGTGTTTGTGTTATTAATTATACCGACGTTCATAATTCATGGACATAAATCGATGTTGAGTTTTAATGACTATAATAAATCTAACAGTCACATTAATTTAAAATAAAAAGATGAAAAAAAAAAAAGATGCTGACGTTGTTGTAATATTTACCTACAGCAAACTGCATGCTAATGGCACTAGTGTATGAATCCATGTATAATGCCTTGCTGTTCAGAAGTGGTTTAATAGTTTATTTATATTAATGTTTTTCATAGGCCATCATAAATGCACTGGCTGTTCTACAGAATGTCCCCTTGAAGGAGGCTGAGAAGATCTTCCTTTCTGGTCAGGATTATAACTACAGGTCAGAGTGTCACAGTGCCCTCTAGCCCCACCCTAGTAACTCCCACTCATGGACTCCAATCCCCAGCATCTACTGCTCTATCACACCTCCATTGGACTCATTCTGACAAGGACTCAGTATCCCATTATTCATTGCACACTCACACCTGCTAGCATTTTGTAATCAGCACTCACAGCTGCGGTCTATCTCCACACCTATCACACACTGCTTAGATGTCACAGTCACACAACAGTAAAACACGAAGTCTTGATTTGCTTCAGCGTCATTACCAAGCATTATATTCCTGTGTTTAATTTCCATTGTTCTGACCTGTGATTGTTCTTCTGGATTGTGATTGTTTGCTACCTGCCCTGATCTGTGCCTGTTTACCCTTGAAGGATTACAAATTTTAGAAATGGCTAAACATTTCCATATATAGATAAGTATAATTTGGAAATCATGTATTTTGC
>JAUMHP010000041.1:18740549-18752955 GCA_032361065.1 Enteromius trimaculatus | reverse complement strand
TCGGACTCAGAGCGGAGTCAGTCTTGATTGTGCTCCTACTGGGCCCCTTCACCAGTAGGTTGTGGCCTTAACACCTTAGTTCCACAGTCAGCTCGAAGGCTGTGTTTCCCTTCACTTATATCCATATATTATCGATATAGCGCATTCCTTACAAAATTCCATGTAAAAATTCTTATTTTTCATGTCTCCGCCCCCCCAACCCATGCTACAGCCCTATTATTATAGTCATGTTTGTCTCTGCGTCTCAGTCTGATGATGCTCACTCAGGGCGGGTCTGAGGTAAGACACCAGTTCAATCTGTGTGACACGCTGCTGTCAATCATCTATTGTGGGTGTGGCCTATGTCGGTGTGACGTCACTGTGGATCTTTATCATTGTAGGGTGGTTGTGTACACACAATCCCAACACATATTTCAGTCCAACCAGCTTGAAAAACTGCATGTACCATCGTATGACCCCTTTAAAGAACTCTATTTGGTATATTTTGGCTTCCTGCCGTAATACGTTATGATGTCATTGGTTTTGTACGTTTAGGGTAGATTGCAGCTATAGACGTTGGAAGCAACAGTTTTTTGACCAAGCAATATCGAGCTAAATACTGCTAAATACTGGTTGTTGGATTAGCTGCAAAGGTGGTGCATAAGAGCATGCACAAAAAATGTGCCACATGTATTCTGTGAGATTCTGTCAAATGATTCAGTGATTCACTTATGAATACATCCCTGTTAATCATCGCATATTACCAAAAAAATACCTTTACTGGTCTATTACAATAAAAGGGAACTGTGAAGAAAATGATGTAATGTATGAAGCTGTTAAAATTGTGCTTATTCAGGATGTCAAAGCCTCATACAAAGAGGCCAGTCATGTCTAATTATGACTAAATGGAACTGGAAGATATTTGCACTGTACTTAAGCTGTGCTGTTTTCTAGTGTAACTGGAATCAAACCAAAGCCTGTGGATTTGCTATGCTGCTATATTTTAAAGTCTATGAAAAATGTAGGCCTAGGTTAAGCTTCCAGCAAAGAGTGTTCAGCGACTCAGTCCAGAGCCCCAGTTAACAGGCAAGCAAATTTAAGATTCGCCACAAATTCAGCAAATAAATCAGCTGCCAGCTCTGCTATAAAGCAGTGTCACCTGCTTTAATTTTACAGGCACAATCCCAATCTGAATATTTAAATTAAAATATAAACAAGATCCAGTGCATTGGAATCTGAGTGGCTAGATGTATTCTCTATTCTCTGGTCACAGCTGTAAAAACTGAAACTGATTTAAATGCAATCTAGGGGACCGAAATAGATGTAAGGATGAAGAGCTGGATTGTCAGTAACAGGCATGATTAATGAAGAGCCCTTCATAAGCTGAGTTTGTGCAGCTCACATGAAATCTATTTGAGCTTGTGGAGATATATAAAGACTTAACCAAGACTGACAGCTCACAGTCCTAAACCTGAGTCATGAGGTCATGCTGATGCATATAACAGTAAATGTTTTCTTCAAAAGGACACTATTGAAACAGAATTGCATTATTGTTCTGTGTCCAATGACTCTATGACTTTCATCAAGCGAAAAGCGTGTCACAGAAACGCATCGTCACATTTCCATTCCTGCAGCTGACCTGTATACAAGCCCGGCTAACGCAAATGCATAAATAATAACAAAAATAGCTAATTGGCAGAATTTAAATTGGATGTAGCCATCAGAAATGTAATAGTTCGCCCAAAATGAAAATCCATCTTCCTTTATTTGCATTCCTTCCAAACCTGTATGAGTTATTTGATCTGTCTAACACAAAAGACGATATTTTGATGAAATATTTTCTCATGAAAGTAAAAACACCATTATAAGATTTACTCACCCGGTGCTTGCTGGGTACTAACTTGGTTTCTGCAATGGAAATAATTGGAAATGTGTAATGACGGTGGATTAAGCAAACTTCCATTTTCCAAAAATTAAAATTAAGTCGTTTGCATGCAATGAAATTAAGTTGTTTTTAAAACTCTGTTGCATTAACTTATTTTACTTAGGCAAGCAATGAATCAAATGCTGACTTTCTAGCTGTTCTTTGGGATAAAATATATTAATTCTTACTCAGTACTTCATATCGTATGCTGTACTGCACCAACTATTAGAAAAAGTAAAAAGCCTAAAAAGTGACAAACTGCGATTCATTAAACTTAAAGAGACCATTTTACTTGATTTAAGCTGTACAAAAGGTAACTATTTAGCTTAATTTAGTAATTTTTTTTTTTATCCAGCTTATTACAAATATTACCATTTTTAGGGCACCATTTATTTATGTGTTTGTTTGTCTGCTGTCCATTAAAACTTTTATGTATTTCTGTTTTATTATATTTATACATTTTTTGGAAGGGCAAGTCAATTCCTTTGCATTGTAGGATACAGTAATTCGTACAGTATGCTCTTGTTGAACGTTAAATGTTTCTGCAGATGTTTTGTGCACACATCCAAATTTTCAGGTATATGAATCTGACACATTACAGCAAAGACTACAGAATTTTTGTCATACGTGCACCTTGAATATCGATGCAGACTGCAGAAATTGTTCAAAAGTAAATGAATATTTGTAAAGAAAGAGCACACATAATACTTCTTTTCACTGGTGCATTTTACTAACTGTAAAATCATATTTGATTTAGATGTTTTGACATAAAGCTCTCCTTTAGAGTATTTGACTACACCTTTAATTAAAAACTCCTCTTTACCTCAATTTCCTTCACTCTGTCATTGAAGCTAATGAAAATAATTCAAAAGAGAAAAAATGGAGGATTTGTTTTGAAACAATTTTTATTTAAAATGATCCATATACAAATCAGCAAAGTTGAACCATTTCATGGTGTGATGATGGTGATGTGTTAGAATTGGATTCATGTGTGAGAGAAACACAAAGTTTTTTTTTTTTCTCCTTGAAAATGACACATTGCTTTCAAACTCAATCAAACAGAGTTATTGTGTGAATTATTGTGTTTAGACTGCATTCAGCAGCATTTATTCTGAGATGATAAATGAACTCAAATGTCTAAAGGATAGTTTAGACAGTTTCTCTCATCATGGCTTTTTCCTCTGAAGGTCTGCAAAGTTCATTTAATATTCTTCCTGTCTTTTTTCCCACAAAGGAAGAATAAACGCAGTCACACTGAGTGAGCTCCAGTCCTGAAGCTCAGCTTTCGGAAACACTGCATATACACAGAGACGCTGCTTGCTTGAAATGTGTGGGATGGTCTAACAACAAATACAATTCCATGCAGTAGAATTTATCATGGTCTCATATCACATTAGCAGTCAGGAGTTTGGACACACTTTGTCATTTCTTATGACAACATTTAACAATACTGGACCCCACATTTGTTATGCTCTCAGAAAACCGGTTGCCGTGATTTTGCCAAGAAAGACTTGATCCTGGATCAACATCTTACACAGAAAACCAGTCATTATAGCTGATTCAGAGGTGATGTGTCAAAAAGTACAGTGTTATAAATCTACATTAATTATTTAAACTTTTTTTACAATGATTAAAACTGTGGAAATGTAAATGTAATGAGTCCTTAGAAGTCATCACAACTATAGTACAAATAGAAGTGTGTGAATTAATGAAGGACAACATGTATGCTTGTTAATGCTTTTACATTAATATCTGCTTCAATTCACACATTAAATAAAAATACACAACATAAATTAATTTAAATTTGAGTAATTTTTTCATCCTTAGACCTTTAAAGAAATATTTCCATAAATGAGTAAAAATAAATAAATAGGCTACATTTAGTCAATATCTGCTAATTTTGTGTATTTTTATTATTATTTTTTAAACCATTGTTTAAGAAACATTTCTGTTAACTTTTATATTAAAAAAACCCTATAAAATAATACTGAAAATAAATCAGTAGAAACAAATGTCTCCCAAAAACTTTTACAAATAATAAAAAAAAAAAAAAAATTGTTTCTCCCTTTTCTTAAATTCACTTTATAAAAAAAAAATAATTCGTAAACATATGGCGAAAATATAAAGAAACAAACATGCCTTGAAGTTTTTGAGATCATGAGAAACACAAGTGCGTCCAAACTGATGTCTAGTAATGTACATGTATTGTATGCGTCACTGCAGTTTTATTTCATGTCATTTGCAAATCCACGTTGCACAGTTATTCAAAGATGCATTCAAAAGTTTGAACGAGTCTCGGTGGCTTTTTCCTTGTGGATAACGGGTCACATCCCGATCTCCATTTGCACCACGGACACCGCAGGCGGAGCCTCCGTCACCTTCTTCCCCCTGTACACCAGCTTGGCCAGGTTCCGGATAGACGGAGTGGCTCTAAACAGCAGTTTCTTGAGGCCGGTGCGGTATTCTTGGCGGATTAGACAGTAAAGAACCGGGTTCAGGCAGCTGTTGGTGTGTGCCAGGCACACGGTGATGGGGAACGCGTAGGCCTGCGCGTTGTAAAACGCGTTGCTGAACGGCACCAGGTCGAATTTGATGAGCACCCCCCAAAGGGTCAGCGCCTGGTTGGGCAGCCAGCACAGAAAGAACGACAGAACCACGATGGTGACCGATCTAGTGACTTTGGAACGGCGCTTGTGCCGCCCTCTCTCGCTCTCCGAGCCGGGAATCCCACTCACGCGCCGCCGCAGAACGAAGCGCAGCAGGAGAAGGTAACAAACGCAGATGATGATCAGCGGAATCACAAAGCCCAGGAGTACCTTTTGGGTTTGATAGAGACCCAGAAGCAGCTGCGGGTCCCAGCTACCTGAATCCGAAAAGCGCACGAGGCACAGCTCGTCGTCGGACACCTGCGCCGTGGTGGAGTAAACCGCGTGTGGGATGGTGGCCACCACGGACACGATCCAGATTCCCAAACTGGCCCACTTGACCTCTGCCGAAGCCGTTTTGGGACTTTGCATTCGCAGGGACGAGGACAGGGAGCAGTATCGCGCAACGCTCATGGCCGTCAAAAAGAACACGCTCGCGTACATGTTCATAGTTGTGACCGAGCTGATGATCTTGCACATGACCTTTCCAAACGGCCATCTGAAGTCCAAAGCGGTGTCCACGGCCCAGAACGGAAGAGTCAGGACGAACTGCAGGTCCGTTACGGCTAGACTCATGACGAAGCAGTTGATGGACGATTGCTTGAGTCTGTGGCGCGACTGGAGCAGGTAAAGCGCCAACAGGTTCCCGACGAGCCCCAGAGCGCACACGATCAGGTAGACGAGGGCGATCACGACGCGCATGGCCATGCTCGAGCTGTCGCCGTAAAGCTCCGGCGCGGACTCCTTGGAGAGCAGCTGCAGCCAGCAGCGGAGAGACAGGTTGTGAAGAGCGGTCCGGTTCGACAGCGCATCGTTCTCGTCCAGCGCTGGTCCGCACGCCGCTAAACCCGGTGCCAACGCGCTGCTGTTCCCCTGCATGGCACGGCTTTACGCACCCATGTGATTTCAATAAGATTCCATGTGTTACACGAGTGTGTTCCTAAAAGTTATCCTACAGGTGCAGCGTGTGATCCTCATGCACGCAAACTCTTTATTCCTGTTTTACGTAGGGTCGTTGCGTAAATCTGAGACTCAGCCGCTCTTCTCTCCTCTGACTCTCCTCCCCTGAATGCGCTCATAGAGCATCACCGGGCCTTATATAGGGCAGACTGTCTGCCGTCACATGGGGACGTTTTCACTTGCCACTGGAAAAAAGTACTGTAGTTTATTTTTATTTTACCTGAAAAGCCGGTATAATAGACATTTGGATACAAACATCTGCCTAAAGATTAAATGTAGACTGTTAGGGTAGGTTTAGTGTTAGTAGAATAAGTGCACATATACTTGTTATGTTTCTGATAGTATTTTGTATGTTGTGGACCTATCAAAATAACGTGTTTAACACTAATGACTGCTAGTTGACATGTAGTTGCAAAGTTATAGTGTAAGTAGAATGTCTAAAGTGGACTATAAAAAAAGTAAATAAACTCTTTCTTTAATGTGTAATTGTTGCTTGACTTAGGTTATTAAAATTAATAGTTTAAAAATTATGTAACAAAGTCTTGGCAATGCCATATAATTGTTTTTCATATCAGATAACCATGGGAACTATAATTTGCAGTGCTACTTATAAGCAAATAGACCAGTTTAGAGATTGATCTTACCAACATAACATTGTTTTTTGAATCTCCTTCTGCTTCGGTTTGAGGTTTAGTAGTTTTGACACACATAGCAGTAGCCCATCCTGCTTTCTCTTATTCATGGATATGATGTACGCACAGATGAATGAGAAAAGCATGCAATTTCCAAACAACTCTGAAATGTAAATAATGTTCATTTTTACCATAGGGAATTTGGAAACAGGGTTTGGAAAATGATAATTAATGATATTTACTCATACTGATTAAAGATATTTACTCATTTAAATCTGACAAGTTTGAGCCAAAAAATAAGTTACATAGTGGGCAATTTATATTGCTGATAATACATTTGAAACACATCGATTTTATTGAAGGTTTTGTTCTGCTGAAGGAAGTGTGAATAAACATCAGTTTGCCATTGTAACAACACATGGTATAAAGATAATTTCATTATCTTTTTTTTTTTCCTAGTCAGTGATGGTAAAAAAGATTCAATTTAGCTTTTTCTTAGCCAAGTTTGTACTCAAACCTTCTTTAAAAATAAATTCACCCTGAGAAATATTCACTGTAATATAAACTGTGACAGCTAGCCCCAGGCTCTGTAAGAGCACCCAACTATATACAGAAATGTTTGTCTTGAAAATCATTACTTGTGTGCACTTTTAATAAAGCCGGTATTGTTGGCTAAACAAAGTGAATTTTCTGGTTAAAAAGTTTCAAATCCACTTAATTGTGATAAGAGCAAACTAAGACGCATGTTTTCCATCTTTAAGTAAGATTAAAACATTATATTCCCGTGAGAAGTTTTGAGACTTGTGAGTATGGTGTCTTATTTCTCTTGAGTTTGCTGGCCATCAACATTAGCATGTGAAAATGGGTCAGTATTCAGACTTCAGGCAGCGCTAGAGAGAAAGATCAGGCAATGATTCTTCACCCGCATTCAGCTGTTTTGTCTGTTTTTCTGCTCAACGCAGCTCTTTGAGGAAGGGTCTGTAATCCAGAACACACTCTCCCTGTGCTCGGAGAGACAGTGATTGATCATAGTAGAGGTGGATGGTCAATCGACTCCCCTCAAGATGAGTGATGTGTTAATTGAGTTCATTCCAGGACAACTAGCTTCCACTGTGCCGATATTCAGCCGGGAAGGTCTTCTCGAACATTTAGTCCAGGCGAACCTGATGAGCATAGACAACCAGTCGATATATCCTGAAGAATGGGAACAGCATCTTAATAAATAATCACCGGATCAACAAGAATCCTCATCAGAAGTGGACAATTAATACTTTTTACACAAATTTCAATCAGTGGGCATTTTTACAGTCCCAAAATACGAACTCCGGAAGACAAGATGTCGCTCATTAAACGATTGAGGTGTTTTGTTATATTAAAAAATTAATATAGTCATCATTTACTCCTGACATCTAAGCTGCTGAAGTTTTGAAGGGAATGTGCCGATCTTGATCTGCCATAACGTGTCTATGTTCACACAAATCATTTATGATCCAGATCCTAATAGTTCCTAATAGTGTGCTAGTTAGCCAGTTTTTACTGCTGAAATTTACAGTTGTCACTCAACTACAAAGAGGGGTGGAGTCAGCAGAGCTCATTAGCATTTAAAGTAACATGTACTAGAATGGCTTGATGAAAACAGCTCATTTTTACAGGGTACAGAAGGTGTTTTTACACTGCCATCGAGAAATTATATTATAGGCTTTTCAATTAAAATCCTAAAGGATCAAATCTACTTGTGGAAAATAGACAACTGGTTATTTTTTTAAACTCAAAAATGTTAGAATAGATAGCTGTACTGATATGTTGAATGGCTATAGTCAATGGTTAAATATCAGGGGAAAAAACTATTTCACAGAGACATCAATAGAATTGGCTATGACATTTAACAAATAATAAAAACATACGTTAATTTGAAGATTAAACGTGAAATTATTGCAATATGAAGCATACTTTAAGCATACTAAATTTAATGTTATGTGGGATAAACAATCTTACTTTCCACAGCTGAAAAGTCATTTTGCCTGAGTCAGGAGATGCAAAGATCAAGTACTGTGTCAGAACGCTGTGTGAAAACAGTATTATATATATATCTGTTATATAGATCTTTATGTCAAACCCGTATGTTTTCATTCCCCATGTCAGGGCTGTCCAAACTCGGTCTTGGAGGGCCAGTGTTCTGCAGAGTTTAGCTCCAACCCTAATTAAACACACCTAAAGCAGCTAATCAAGCTCTGAAGAAGGTGTGTTGATGCTAAAGCTGGAGCTAAATTCTGCCGGACACCGACCCTCCAGGACCGAGTTTGGACAGCCCTGCCCCACGCGCTCTGTGTGAGCTAGTTTCTGTTTCATGTTTGTGTCTTTAATTATCACCATCTCTATAAGTTCCATTCAGTTTATTCATATGCATTGTGCATGAATTTAGACTAGGAGCTTTCATTAGGAGAAACTGGTTATTGTGTTTAATATGAATGTGATACTTCTGCTGATGAAATGAATGAAAGACCTCTAAAGAAGGATCTATCTTAACAAAATAATAAATATATCTCTTAAAACTCCTGGCTATAAGCTCAGGTCTGGAATCAAATAAATGGAGCTTTCGCAAAAATAAATTAAATGACTGTGAAAGTGATCCACTCGACCCGTGTTGATCACAAGCTTTTCAAATTAGTGTCAAGGAAACTTCCCACGCAACACCCACATGAGTGACACCTGAGGTCATTTAGTTACTACCAGCACTTTACATCATTCAAGTCAGAAAATCTTCTAACAATACAAAGCAATGGGAAATAAATACATTCAGGTACTTGGTCAAGGCTTTACCATTATGTTATAAAATCCTGAAACCTTGGAAATCTTGGAAAATACAAATTCAGACATATTTTACAATCTTGGTATGACTTGTAAAAATTAATTTGATTTTCGAGTTGGCCATTCATATGAATTTGTATGAATGACCTACAGCTATCCCCGCCCCTAAAGCTACTCCACTGGGGGTTAGACAGATCGTACAAAATCACACAAGTGAGATCGTACAAATTCACACGAATTAGCCAACTTGTAAAATACATAAGAACTGGATGTGAGACTGTGTTGGTTGATCATTAATATTCTTAAAGGGCTACTCCACCCCATAATGAAAATTTTGTTATAAATGACTTACCCCATCTCATTGCAAACAGATAAAGAGTTTGCTTTTGGAACAAAATTTAAAATATCTTGAATGAAATCCGGAAGACTTGTGACTGTCCCATTGATCGAAAAGTGTGAAAGACATTATTAAAGACAAAATGTTCATTTTGTGCTGGAGTAGCCCTTTAATGCGTTAGTTCTGCAGTTCGTAATGAAAAAAAAAAAACACCAAGGAGTAAAAAAAAATGTGTAAAGAATAAAAAGCCCAAAGGAGACCTGTGCAGAAAGAAAACAGAGCAGCTCGCTCTGTCTAAGGCTGTGTGCCACGAGCCGCCTGCGGTGAGGTTTTAATGCAAAAGCCCTGACCTCGTGTGAAACAGGTCATTGTTATTCCTCGCAGCCCCTCCTTTACCTCTAAAGCGCACCAACATCAGTATATCTGGTGCATGTTGGAGCGATTTTTAATGAATGGAAAGCAGCACTTGCCCTTGACCACTCACAATGCGCTGATGAACGCTGAGGTATTGAGATGTGCAATACTCCATGGGTCCAATTACACACATATTCTGATAGTCAGGCAGCAGCTGGAGGTTCATGGAGGTGGAGCGAGGAAGAGTAAATACCTGCTTAAACAAACGTTCACATTCACAGCCATTTTAGGGTTCGCATGTTGCATGTAATCCTAAATAGACTTTGCGAGTTTATGGCGCAACATCAAAAAAAGTTGATTAGCATTCAAAAGCCATGAGTCAAAATCCTTGAGGGAGTTCTGTGCAGAACAAAATAACAAACAAAAACAACCCTTGGGATAAATATTACGGGCGATTTTTGCAGAGAAAATGTTGCTCGATATAAAGTTACATTAATGAGCATCTGGATTTAACACCCAGTCGGGTACATTGAGCTCGTACGGCTGCTTGATTGTGCTCGAATGAGACTGACTACGCATCAATCAATCAAATTTGATCAAGTGGCCGATGCGAAGCAGTGCGCCCGCTTGGCAGGAGCGTCTCCTTTTGATACGATGTTCTGTCTTAGCCAAGTTCCCATTGATTAATCTCCTCCCCAAAGGCCACGTTTAAAACACAGGCCAACATTTGCCTTTCGTGCAAATTTGTCAATGCATATTGCACAGAAAACTCTTTCTTGTTGGTTTCATGCAGCAGGGAGTAGTAGCACTGAAAACAATACATTTTTTTCAAATGTTAATGCAATGAACGCTGGAAATAGTCACTAGAATTGCTAGGGTAATAGCATGAAATCCTTGTACAATATAGTTTGTTATTATTTGCAAATAAACAAGCAAATACATACTTGCATTTAGATATACATACTTTTAGCATAGTCTGCTGCATTATCATTTGCATTATAAATAATAAATAATAAATAATGCAAATTAAATTCTGTTCAGATAAACCGGCAATATTTTACATTATTGCTTTCTGTACAGTTTATTTCATAACCATGCATAATCATTTTTGAATTATTTTTCCATTTCAGTTTATTTTGGTATAATCAGATAAACCATCAATATTTTATGCTACTTTAGTTTTTTGTGCTTTTCTGTACAATTATTTATATTATTTTTCCATTACAGGCTGTGGTATAATCTATAAACCTGCAACGTTTTACACTATACTATTTTTGTGTGTATATTTTCTGTACTATTTATGTGTCTAACTTTTCTGTAACTTTTTTCCAAGCTGCTGCATTATTATTTGCATGATTTATTATTCCAATTGTTATATTGGTATATTCAAATTAAGCCAAATTGAAATGCCAAGTAAAAGTAAAAATGCTTACAAATGTCAATGTAATGAATGCTTGAGGATGAGTCAATAGATCTGCCAGTTTAACTTAACTAGATTAAAAAAAAAAAAAAAAATGGTGTGTGTGTTTTCTGTACAACTTTCACATGCTTTCCAGTTTCAGAGTATAATCTATTAAAATTAACCCATTCTTAAAAGACAAGAGCAAAACACATGTGGTTGGTTGTTTTGCATGTCAATCAGACTCATGTCTACGGCTATTATTTAGCTGAAATGAGCTGCAATGTCATAGTCAAATGCTTACAAGTTGATGCGGTGAACTAGATTTGCAAGGTCACTGTATATTTGTGTGAAATCTTTGTACAATACTCTTACAATAAGGTGCATTATTTGCAAGTAAACTAGAGCACAAGTCAACTAAAGTTTTTCCCACAACATTTTATATTTTTACAGTTCCGGGCTGCTATTGCAGTATAATCTGTTCAGATAAATCTGCACCTAAATGCCACGTACAAGCAAAACAAACAACAATGGGCTGTTTTGCATGTCAGACAGATAGCATCTTCCTTGCCTTGGTCAAATGTCTCATACAATGTGAGCCAACCCATGACATCACTTCCCATCTTTCTCATGGTGCGTTATCCACTTCAGCGTGGCAGTGTGGCTCATGATGGGATCTTTGTGGTGATGCTCTTTGTCTCTGTAGCTGTGGTTGTGATGTAGAGGGTCCATGTCGGCATATTCAGGCCTGAGCCGAAGCTTCGCGTGAGGAGATGAGGGGGACACGTCCACATCTCTGTTAACCGAGTAGCCAGGCTGGATGCTGTAGACCTCCATCACCGAGCGCAGTGACCTGGACTGAACTGCAGGAGAGAGGGGAAGAGTAAAACAGACCTTGTACTGAGTCACATCACTGCTGCATATTCACTATGTTCCTTTCACAGTCAAACATGCATGTGTCAGTAGTCCATTTTTTCATTTGTATGTACATAGCATTAAACGCTCACCCAAGAACAGTTACATTATACATAAGTTTGAAAACAGAAACTTGCCGTACTATCTTAACCAAAAGAACAGTGTGTACCATTTTACATTCAGCACTCTCCAGGGTTATTACTGTCATTATTTATTTAAAGTCAGAGAAACATGAGAATGAGTAAATGATAGGGATGCTCCGATCACAATCGGCCGATCTGTTTGCGCGTTTTGTCAGTAAACGCGGTCCTGTAATCAGCATTAAATGCCATAAGGTGCGTGATTTCACATTGAGCCGTATATACTACCACACAGCCGTTGTTCACTGACGAGCTGCGCAAATCCACGCTGATAATGAACATGGTTTTGCGCAGCTCATCAGGGAACAACGGC